>AWUE01011829.1:0-41121 GCA_001974825.2 Corchorus olitorius | reverse complement strand
ATGTGTATGTCGATGACCTTCACAAGGTGATTCCTCTTCTTTCGTCGGCCCAAAGTCTCCAATTAGACCTGCAATTGTTAACTCTATAACACAAGATTCACAAACAATCAAGCAACACAACTTAATTGTTTGCTAGGACTCTACAAGATAGAAGCACCCTAAGTTTTGCTCAAACTAGAACAAAGAAGCTAAGATAATCAATTTGGGTGTAAAACCTCAATTTTATTAATCAACTCAACTTATGTTTACAAGAGGGAGGCAGAGCCTTTCTATAGGCAAGTCCTCTGCGCAAACCCCCCTTGGAAAAGCCCTAAACCGCCTCATCTATTAGCCCTAGGCGGCTACACAATTGAATGTTCTAGAAACTATCCAAAAATACAACCAATAGAAAAATAGCTAAGGATTGGACTTAATTAAATAAGGCCCAACCCAAATAAGGTTCTTAACTAAATAAACAACTAATCTAAGATAGAATTAAGCCCACAATGGCCAAATTACAACTCTAATGACCTAATGCTCATCGATTTCAAGAAGAGTGCACAACTTGGAATCGATGGGAATATTCCTTTGATGATGGTCTCCAATGGGCTTCAAATGATCTCCAATGGCCTTTAACTCTTCAAGATGAACTCTAATGAGGCCAAACAAAGCTTCTTTGAATCTTTTAGCTCTTGCCCTTGTCATTGGGCCTAATGGCATCTTCAATGGATCAAATGGCATCTTAGGCATTTCCAATGAGCTTGAAACCTTCTCCAATGATCTTGGAACATTCTCCAATGAACTTGGAACCTGCTCCAATGAGCTTGGAACTTGCTCCAATGAGCTTGGAACTTGCTCCAATGAACTTCTAGCATCTTCAAGCTTCTTCAAGCCTCCTTGCCGCATATGCACATTCCCTCCATGATCTGCATTGTGCTCTTCTAGACCATGATGAGTCCTTGGCGCATCAGCATTGCACTAACAATGATAATGATTCAGGATCTTGGAACTTGCTCCAATGAGCTTGGAACTTGCTCCAATGAACTTCTAGCATCTTCAAGCTTCTTCAAGCCTCCTTGCCGCATATGCACATTCCCTCCATGATCTGCATTGTGCTCTTCTAGACCATGATGAGTCCTTGGCGCATCAGCATTGCACTAACAATGATAATGATTCAGGATCTTTTTTCCAAGCAGATTGAACAAAAGTTTTTTCCACCTATAGTATAATGACATGAGTTTTGAATAATGGAAAATAAGCCAAAATCATTGCCTCCCATGTAATGAATAATCTGAGAGTATTGATGGAACCATGGGTAAGGGGGAAGGTAGGCATGTGCTCTGTCTTATGGCTGCACTTTTCCCCTCATGCTACTTCTTCTTCCATACCTGACACCTTTATATTTGTTTCCTCATTGTTTTTCCATTACATTAACAATAAGTTACTTTTCTTTCTTTTCCATTTTGGTCAACACATGAGATGGATTTAATGCTTGTAGTAATAATATATAATGATCACATATATAAATATGAACTTCTATTTGGTTGGAAAATATCAAATCTTGATAACATTATTTTGCACCAATGTTGTTTCAAACTACTTTCAATTGGTAGGTGCATGGTGCTAAACCTCAAATTTGAAGCTTTGACCTAATGGCCTCAAAAGTTCACCCGAAGGGTAGGGTTCGAATGCTTGCCCTCTCTTCCCCTTCCCTCTTTAATTATAATGTTCCCGATGTAAAAAAAAATGGTGCTAAGGTAATTTCTAAGTTAGCTAGTAGTTTTTTTTTGGCGGTAAGAAAGAGATCTTAGTTTGTCAGTTTAGTAAGTAAATTATTATTAACATATTTTCCAAGTTTGTCGATTTAGTTCTTATTGAATGTTTAGACATACAAAGAGTTATCTAATTGTAATGAGATTTAGTTCTTATTGAATGTTTAGACATATTTTCTTAGTTTGTCGATTTAGTTAAAATTAAAATATAAGTATATATATATATATATATATATTCTATTTGATTCTAACATTATAATTAGAAGTTGTGAGATACACCTAAAACAACAACTTAATACCTTACTCTACAACTTAAACCTTCTTAAATGAGTGATTAGTGAATATTACATGACAAAATTACAAAAATGATATACACTAGTAATTTTTTCCCCCACATTGACAAGTCTCTTCCCTCCTTCTATTTTTTTAGGTTTAAATTTAAAATGAAATATCTATCATAATTCATAAATTAAGAAATAGTAAAAAAATAGTAGTAGCATTTTGTCTTTCTTCTACTTTGATGATTTTATTTTTCTGTCCTATCCTTTTCTCTGGAATCTTTGTACACATGCTATTATTTAAAATTAAGAATTAATTTTTCAAAAAAAGAGAAAAGAGAGAGAGAGAGAGAGAGAGAGGAGAAGAAGAAGGAAAAAAGAAAAATAATTTAATTAAATTCTCCATAAGGCATTGGGCCAAGATGGGGCATAGTTCAATAAATGTGCCCTTATCTTTTATGGTTTACTTCTTGGCCCACAGTCTGAGGGCAAGAATCTTAAGGCCCAGTGTTCATTCACCTTCTTTATAAAAATTTAGAACTACTAGAAGTAAAATGTAAATAAACCTAAATCGTCTTTTTCTTTTTCTTTTTCTTCTTCTTTTACTTGTAACTTGTAAGGATGGAATTTGGTACTTTTCATTAAAAAAATTCAAAAGAATGAATTAATAGGAGTATTTTGACAACTCTCCTGTAAATGTAATATAATCCCCTTTAGAAATTATATTCTTTAAGAAATTAAGACGGTGAAAATAAAATGATACTTTCATTGACAAGTAGAAATTAAATTTTACTAAGCTGAAAGTGATTCCATTTTATTAAATTTTACTAGATATTATCCCCGCACATTCGCGTCGAGTTTTTCGGTTTATAATTGGAACTAAATATTTCAATTCTAATTATCTTATATAATAGCAATTAAGTTAAATGGAAGGAAATATTGTTAGAATTCTAATGTCTATTCAAACAATTATCAATTGAAAAAAGTAAATAGAGTTTTACTTTGATTATAATTCAATATTTTAAATATTATTTATAAATATTATTTAGAATTCCAAATATATATATATAATAATATAATATATATTAATTTTTTCCCAAATAATTAATTTTAGACAAATGTCAGCAGGAGAAAAGTTACTGTTTTGGGATAACTTTAAATAGTAAGGTATAGATAAAGAGTGATTGCAACTAATATAAGAAAGCGTTCCATCCAATTTAATCTTATGGAAAATGATCAAAAATTCAAAATTCATAATACCAAACACCTCCTAAAAGGCTAAAGGTAAATTTGGAGATAACTGAGGAAAAAAAAATCCATTATCCATTTACCCACTACATGATTAGTTACATTACTGAAACGCTAATTTATGAGCCAACAAACAAACCCCGAAACGCTAATCTATGAGCCAACAAACAAACCCAGTGAGATCTCATTATAATTCAAATAAATCTCTATGCTCAAACATCTAAATGAGAATTCAACCCAAACTAGAAAGTATACCATAAACAAACTACCTACCTACCAAATAAACAAACAAACTCACATTCCGTGAGAGTTGAACCTAAGACCTCATGGTCTAGGTAGGCTGGAATTAAGAGTCCAGTACTCTACCACCAGGTCAAATGTCTGATGGCTATTTGTATTGTGTTGTTAATTGAACTAATAAGTGTATTTGCACATGAAACCTAAAGTTTTAGATTCAAGTCCCATGGGATGTGGGTTTAATTTGTTTACTTATTTATTTGGTAGGTAGGTAGATTTCAAATAGTTTCTTAGTTCCGAGTTGAATTCTCATTGGATGGATGAACTTAGAGTTATTTTTATAGTAATGATATGTTATGATATGTCACTTATACCCCTAAAACATTTGACTTGTAAATTCAAGTAGGCCATGGATTATTATGGAAGACAATTTGAAAATTAATTTAACGTTTAACTCCTATTTGTGTTTTTTTAATTTGGTGAATAACTCATATTTGTCTTTGCACGGGAATTTGTTGCATTTATCTAGCAATTTAATTTAATACAAGCAGGTAGCCTGCGCTTGCGCTGCAGTTATCTTCTTATTAGGGTTATATTTTTAGCAGTTGTTTAAGTCAGTTAGTAAGAATATATTGCATTGGCTGTAAGTTAATCAGTTAAGAGAAACTCATACATCGAAACAAATAATTGGCATATATAAAGCAAAACACATGACCTCTCATTCATTTTAAAAGTGCATTACCTAAATTCTACTCCATCTCTAGGTAATATATCAAAATAAAGCTAATAATCTACTCCTCCATCTCTAGATAATTCTTCAAAATAAAGCTAATATTAATTGTTGCTTGAAATGTATATTGATTATCTTGATTGCGATTGTTAATTTAATGAACTCAAGTAGGTGGAAGAATTTAGCTTCTGCATAAGGAAGGCTTAATTTTTTGTAGTCAAGGAGCATGTATAGTTGTCGTAGAAAAATTGAATTAGTTGAAAACATTTGCAGGAGCATATTACACAATGCATCAAAAAATGATTGTACTTAGCATTGGCTAACTGTGCTTTTGGAAATGTGGAAATATACTAAACATAAGCAACTAATAAAAACCTCAATAAAAAAAGGAAGTCGAATGATAAATAAAAAAAAACTTTTTGTAAAATAAAAGAGGAATAAGGAAATGTTAAATTTAAGTATCAAATAATAAAATCAACAAATAAATCCAAATTTATTTCAAAATGTTGCGGTGAGAAGTGAAAGTTCCTCACTTTAGGTTATGCCATCCTAAAGCGCTGCTAAATTAAATGGAAGGATCTTATCAACGTCCACCTGGAAATTTTAGGAAATATAATGGAGTCCATGTGAAACCAATTCAGAGAAATGTTAGGGAAGAAGAAACCCACCCAAATAGAAATGAAGACGAAAGGAAAACAGAACTGGAATGTCAATAGTTTACCCATGAATCAACCATTATTGCGAATACATTTATAGCACCAATCCTTTAGAATTTCGGCAGAGGAGTTGAACCGCTAAATCCTAATATCCACATACAATTAATATGTAATTAAAACACACTTAATCATAAATATAAAAATAGTAAATTACAAAAAAGGGCAGCAGGAAAAGTAAGGGAGGAAATTCATCGAGGGCATTTTTAGTCACCCGAAAAGTGAGAAAAGACCAAAAAAAGCCAAAAGGAGGCACCACATTGATTCTCAATTTGGCCTTTAAGTAATTTCCATAGTCACTAAAAATAATATATAGTATATATATATATTAATTAATGCTAAATATTCTTAAAAAAATATTACTAGTGCTAAATAACATAGTTTTGTTGCATAATTTCAATTTAAAATTTCAAAATAGTATCTAAAAACGAAAAAATTTTAAAAATTACAATAAGCAATTTTATTATTTTGCCTTCTTTCTTTTTCACTATATTTATTTTCATTAAAACACTTAGATCTTATTAAAAAAAGAGAGATAGTTTATATTAGATCTCCCTTATTATGTTTTAAATTCATAAAATGATAAAATAGACAAAAAAAAATGCCATTGTTTGCCCATATAAAAAGCTAATATATATAGGGTTTATATATAATACATCATCAGTGGAGTTTAGCAAACTGTACAAGCAGGTCTTGAAGGGTGACATGTGTCCCCTAGGGAATAGATTGAAATATTTAAAATTTTAATTAATTCAGGAAATAGACATGTATCAACTCCACAACCCACTTGTATATATAATATTAATATTTCTTTTTCTTTTGGTAATCAGTAATCACCAAATCTATAGAAAACAATAATAGATGGATCTCTTAAATCACTGTTCATCTCTCCATCAAATGAACAGTTGAAACAAATTGACTTAAACGGCGTCGTTAAAGCAAACATACTGATCCTTGATTGGCGCGGCTCCATGATTCGCTTCATGACCCGTTCTACCCGTCTTCAACTACCCCCACGAATCCAGGTTCTTTTTTGACTTTTGGCCCGATTTTCCGCTTCCATTCTTCTTCTCCACGCCTGATTCTCTCTATGTTTCTTATATGTCTTCCTTTCATCTCTTTTTTTGTTCTGTAAAAAAAGAGGGATTCACATCTTGACCCGGTGCTGTGGGTTTCTGGCTCAACTGCTCCTTCTCGCCATGCTTCCTCTGCTGCTCTCCTTTCTCTGTTTCGGTCTGCTGTTTGCTTCTTGACTACTTTCCCTTTTCTTTGTTTTCCCCTCTTCACAAGCGCAGTCTTTCCCTCTGAACCTTGGTTTTTCGAGTTCTCTGCATCTGCCACTCTCGTGTTGCCTGGTTTGTTCGTCCCTCCTTTTCTTGGTCTTGTCGTTATGTCTATTTCTTTGGGATTGCCTTTGGTTCTGGTTTGATTTTTTTGTCCTTTTTTTCAGTGCTCTGCGGCGGCTCCAACCCTGTGATGTTTTTTGGTTCAGGGCCTGGTTTGTTCTTCTTTTCTTGCACTTCTTTTTTGTAATTCTCATGTTTTTAAATGCGTTGTTTGCTGATGCTTATGGTTTTTTGTCATATCCCTCTTATGGTTAAGTTAATGTTAAACGTCAATGTTATCTTCATGTACCAAGCACGATTGATTGTGCCAGTCCTCATCCGTATTTATTTATATTTGGTTTTTATTGGGTATGAACTTTTTTGTTTCTGGAGTAACTTAGCTGATCAACTATTGATTGGCAATGTCCCATCCTGCTCTCAAAATTCTGCCTTTTCTAAGTTCAGGATTTTTGTCCTTGCAATTCGCTTCTGATAGAAAGTTTTGACTTTTGTATTTTCGTTAAGCTTTTTTTAAGCATATGGTTCATGGAATAATCATCTTTGAAGAAACTTAGATCCTTTTCATGCCACGTCAATATGCTTTTATGTGGGCTTCAATATATTTTTCTTTGCCAAGAACAAATATTTATAGTTTTTCTATCCAAATTGATGCTGCTACTTGAAAATTTTATAGATATATACATATATATGTATGTATGTATGTATGTATGTATGTATTGAATATTTGCAATTTCCTTCAGTGATTTAGAGGAATTATATGTTTTAGAGAAATCTAATATTGTTTGGCCAAGTTTAGGTTGGAACCGGTTGTGTTTGGATCCATACCAATGGCTTAAATTAGTGGGAATTAAACTCTTCCCTTCCAATCCCAATTAGCTAGCTACCCTTCCTTTTATGCAATATTTGTTTATGATTTATGAGGTGTCGGAAGGTTGGACCAGATTAGCTAGCTAAATTTTAACAGACTGCAATTTAAGAAATGCTTTATGATTTGGTGCATGGCTGCCTCTCTCTTAACTAAATTGCTTTATTCTCTTATGTAGTTCTCAAGGTTGGATCAACTTAACTATGTCTCGAAATTTTATATTTTTGGTTCATTCTTGATGAGACTACACTGTTATTTGTGCCTATTATTATTCTGAGGAGCACTCCAGATAAGGATCTTCTCTAATGATATCATACATTTTCCTTCGTATGCAGGTAAATAGCAGTGAACTGTAGGGAAAGCGATGATGGACACTCTGTTTTTCCTTTACGCGTCTCCAAATCCGGTAATTACTCTATTTTTTTCTTTTTGCTTTTTGTTTGGCGTCTTAATCAACTATCTTAATTCTGATCCTGTTCATTACCTCAAACTCTGACTCTTTTCTTTAGTGATTATGGGAAGAGAAAGGAACAATTTAAAATGGTTGACCCTTTTCTACTTTTCCAACGCTGGAAAGTAGCAAGGTGTTGTCGTCTCAGTTATATGCGTATAGAGAGTACAAGATATTTGATTAACCGGCTCATAAACTTAGTTATATATCAACTCCATTTATTCTTGATAGTTGTAAATCAAGCATATCAAAGTACTCCAAGTTCTTAAATTATTATATTTGAACTAACTATTGGTAAGGCTATCAGATTTTGGTTGTTGCTTTGATTTGGTTACTATTAGAAACTCAAAAGTAGTGTAACTCATATAGAAATCATTCTGTCACATAGAAAGCTTCAACATCAGGGAAAGCAATCAAAAGAAAATCAAACTACAATGTACAATCTTGAGTATAAGAAATCAAACTACCCCTTTTGCTACAATAAGGAGCTATATTTAGGTTCTTTGTGTGCTATTTCAGTATATGAACATTAGATGATTTGATTCCAGGCCTAACTATGTTGTTGGGTGAAGGTGCTGGTGCTGGTGTGGGAGTTGGGCTAAATGTTGAGAATTAAGGAGATTTTCCTTAATTTTATGTAGCCTTTGTTTGTTAAAGTTACAATGTTTCAATTTTGTCAAGGCTTTTGGAGATATGCAATAGATAGAGACAATCATACAGTGTCTTGAAGAAATTAATATATCCGGTTAAAGTTGTTACCTTATGTATCAAGAGCAATTACATGAGTGTGGGTAGTTTTTCCCATGACTAAAGCGAAACTTGATAGAATAAGATGTTTTTTTCCCACCAAAAACTTTACTACCAACATATCTCACTGTGATACGAGTAAAGAAATAAACTTTTATAGGTAAGTCTAAAATAATATGGTTAGTCTTGAAGAGAATAATTTTCTGCAAGTTTTAAGAAATAAACTTTTATAGGTAAGTCCTAAAATAATATGGTTAGTCTTGAAGGGAATAATTTTCTGAAAGTTTTTTTTGGTAGGGAATAACAAAATTAAACTTATCCTATTATTACAGGGACAAAGTCTTCGAACAGCAAAAAGTTCTGTATCCTTTTTTTTCTTTTTCCCAATCGCTCCAAATTTTGTTCTTTAATAGTTGCTAGCATTGTTAATCAGTTCAATATATATTTTCTTGCTATGGGTTTCCATATTGAAGGTTTCTTGCTTTGCTTCTGTTTACTTTGACGGTTTAACCTAAATCTAAATTGGACAGCCTTTCTTCACATAAACTTCAACAAACCATAATGTGTTAGCTTGAAATGTTTTACAAAATCATCTTTGTATATGTTAACTTCCAAGCTTTTAGAGACCAGAGCTATTTCCAATTTAGTGACTCCATTTTTTTTATTTAGATTTCATCATCTTAATTTACTTATTGCAATTTGTCAGTACTTTTTTATGGACATTTTTCAGATTGGTTTGTACAACGTATTGGCTCTAGAGGGGTTAATTTCTCGGATCAGGTCTGGTGTTAATGGAATAATTTCATGTCATGTTAAAGACATATATAGTGAAACATTTCTTCATTAACTTTTTTGCAGGTTGGTATTCTGAAACCAACTTGAACTTGCAGAAGAGCTTATTAAACCAACGTGATGAAGGCTATCAGGGATCTATTCCAGGTTCATTACATCTTCTTGCTCATTGAATGTCGTGGAATTGTTTGTGATACTTCACAACCTTAAGTACTATAGGTTCTTTGTTTCCTATGAATGACGCTTTTTTTTGTTCTTTAACAGCTTTTTGCATCAGCATCATGCTCGGTTTATCAAATGGTGAATTGAAAATTTCTTCCAGTACCTTAAAAATACATTTAGGTGGGTTTATTAATTGATCTTTTGCTAAGATATTTTCTACTTTTTTTAGGTGTATGATAAAACCAGCTTTGCTACTGACATCCATAGTTAACTTGCACAACCTCTCCAACTATATATATTAAATTTCAAACATAATTTATGCATTACTCAATTTGAGGTTAGCACATCATGTGGCATAGGTTAGCACATCACGTGCTGCTATTAGGCATCTAAAGGATTGGGAAGCCAGTCAAGGCAATAGTCAAAAGGCCTGTATACATTCTCTTCCTTACCTTTTGGAAATCTGAATCAGTTTATGGTTGCAAAGTTTCTTGCAAACATATCCTAATCCTAAATCATGGAAATTCATAGGGTGAAGGATAAAATCAGATTCACCTCAAATTCCATTTTAATGATTGGAAAATCCAGGGAAATGATCCAAGATGAAGCGTGAACATATTGTTAAAGAATAGGCAGTTTGCTGGTGTTGAATAGCTGTTGAAACGCGGCATACATAACATTTAAGGACCCTTTAGAAAAACGTACAATTTGTACGGAAAGAAGATGGTAGCAAGCTTTCTGTGTATAAAGGAGCAAAATGATTGAGAGAGTTTTAATGTTCAGGATAATGTAAGATTTGAAGGAAAGGAGAAAGCTTTGAATAATGATGTTACATCAGAAGCAGGTGTGAGATTCAATAGATCTTCTAAATTTTATGAAGGCACCGAAGCTGAGGAGGAGTCTTCAATTGAGGAATTAGTAGGACAAAACAGAAATTCAACAGTGGAATCATCTGGAAGTTCCAATAATAAGACTAGAGCAGACGAGGTTGATGGTGTTTCATGAGAGTCTGAGATGGAAGGTAACATGACAATTATAAATAGTTTGAACCAAACCAGTGCTGGAAATGAAACAGCTAATGATTTGGGGTACTATAGTATTAGGTTTGTACTGGAGGACATATTTGATGGTAGATGAAAATTCACTTTAGATTTGTACTGTTTTAATGCATTATAATAGGTTGAAACTTGAAACAACCATGTTCTTGATGATATTTATTCTAAAATACCTTATAGTAGCTTAGTGGCGATAATAGGAGAAAATGGTACTTTGTTGTTCAGAAACGGGATCTTTTGCTGTGGCTCAGGAAGTGGTTGTTGATGAATTGATCTATTTCAATTTGGCTGATTTCGGCCAAGAAAAAAAATCTGGCCGACATTAAGGTGCGTTGAACTTCCAAATGTTGTTCTCCTTCTTTAACCTGTTCTTGAACTTGCAAGGATTTTGTTTGATAACAATATATGTATCAGGGTAAGAAATTCAAGGTGGAGGCAGAGGTTGTTCACATAGACAATAGAAATTGGTGGTTTTATGAGGCTTGCCCCAAATGTGGATTGAAGATGGACAAACCAGATGAGGGTGTGGCTTTTTCATGCGGTGAACATCAACAGATCCCTCCAAAGTTTGTGTAAGTTAGCTTGGTAGCTAAGAAAATTTATATTTATAATGTCTACAACTCAAGAATTCAAAATGATGTTTCAATTATATTCCAAGCATACTTAGTCATCAACTAAGAGGGTTTGAATTCATTAGAGCCTTTAGGTGGAAATGAGTTGCCCACCAAAACCTCAAGTTTAGGATCAACCATGGGAGATAGGGAACTGATTAATACGTTCAGCATGTAAATCCCAAGGCCTGAAAATACTGTGAAAAAGACTTCAATAGTTAATAATGTCAATAGCTGGTGGAAACCAAAATCGTAGGGTGATCTTTGTTAATGTTTAGGATTGCCTTTTTTTTATGCATTCATACATATTTATATATCTCTATATTTAGTTTTCCATCTCTGTTTTTCAGGGTCCAGCTCAATGTGATGATCAAGAATCACGCAGCGAGAATAATGGTCACAGCTTATGGTGGATTGGCGCAAGGTTTACTGAGTTTAGGTCCTAACAAAGTTGTCATTACAAGGTGGATTGGCTATTTCGTTTGAGGTTTGTTCTGCTTTCCCTTTTGGTCCCTGCAATTCACTTCTGATGGAAAGTTTTGACTTTTGTATTTTCGTTAATATGTATTGGTTTGGGCCAATTTTCTATCAGAAATGATCTGTGATAACAAATGTGTTGTGAATCCTCCATCATTCTATTGCTTTGACTTCAACTATAGAGTAATATGGCTTCGTCTGATTAATCGCTAAAGATTTCCTTGCCCTATGGTATTATATCCTTGCAGTCGCACCCTGGTGGTTTACTTTTCACAAAATTTGGTGGCAGTCAAACTGCTCTCCTTGATTTGGCATTTCCGATAATAATTTTATCTTCGAAACGCTTCTCTTTCCTCTCTATTTGTGTGTGTGCGTTGCTTAACTTATTAGCTTATTTCCCTATTGGATGTTTATATTTTCTATTGTAGCTGATGGTGACTGGGTGGTTATTGGATGAAAAGTCAAGCATTTGTTCTTGACCATACGTACTTTGATGTTGCCATAGTAATGCTCGAGCAAAAGTTGTGAGCCTGTCCTTTCTGATGAAATTCATTGAATATTTTTCATGCCGTTGGATATAATCTAAAATGTTAAGTTTTATTTTCTTGAAAATTCTCTTAGAAGAACTGAATTTAGAGCATATAAGTAATATGTTGCTCATGGTGTTGTTTAGTTTTATACGAGGTGAGTTCTTTTATCTGTATACTATATTCACTTTGTATTTATGTTGCAAAGATGCAAAAGTGGCTATTCACATACTAAGAAAATTTTCCTTTCCTCCTTGCATTATAAGCGTCCATGTCCTCTGCGAATATGCTCACACATGCACATGTTACAGGCTTTACCTCTTTGAGAGACTATTGCATAGGTTATTGTTGATTTCCAGAGGGTTGATGTTTTCTCTCTTTTGATATTTTCATGAGAGTTTTGCTAGGTTGCATGATAGGGGAAAGGAAGTTCCGAAGGCAACAAAATTTATGACAGAGCTTTTTCCCAATAAAGTGACTATTCACATGTCACAGGTCTGAATGGTGTATTTGATTATAGGTTTTGTTTGTTGCAATTGTCTGTACACATTTTGAGTGCAACATATTGAAGCTTATGTATTATTCCAGGATGAAGCCTTGCTTGCATCTTGGAAGCACGAATTGGATCGTGATGTTGAAACTCTGAAAATGAAGGGGAATCTGGATCTCCTGCGAACTGTTAGTATATCCTTTTTTCTCTTTTTAATAAACATTGTTTAATATTGCTTCTGGTCTTCTATTTGCGCCTTTAACATTTTATGAAACTTTTAGTTATCTTCATATTAGTTGTTGTGGAGTTTTGAAGAACTTGCTTTGCTATCAAGGGTGGCTCAGTTGCAGTGGAGAATTTAGTTACTTTGAGTTCCTTACAAACGTTTCTTTTTAGTTGGCATGTCAGGGCTTTCTTTGTTTTTAGTTGACATTTTTTAATGCTTTTTTGAAAGTGGAAGGCAAAAAGTGAATAGTAAGCAACGGAAACTGCAGGCATTGGAACCTTAATTTGAGCCATGTGATCAAATGGGATCACATGGGATCAGACTGACCTACCTAAACCTTTCTGAAACAGGTTCTTCTATTAACAATTGGTATTTACTTCTTTATACTTTTATTCCTCTTCATTACCAGATATGATTTACATAAATATGCTTATGTTCCAATTAAAGCTTAAATATGGTTTGTCCGATTTCACTGAAACTGTGGCTTTGTTTGGTATCCAAGTCTTTGTTCCCTTAAAAGTTTAGTTCTCATAAAATAAATATCTGGAAGCTTTTCAGTTGCTAGGTCATCCGAATTAAGCATCTGCTGGGTTAAATTAGGCACATTAATGAAAAATCGAAATTTACTGTAGATTCCCGATTAGGGTCCTTGACGGCGTGTTTGAATTAATTAACTCTCTCTTATGCTCTGGGATTCAAGTATTATATGTATTTATTTGCATAGACTTAAACTGGATTAGGGTCCTTTATTTGTCCTCATTTATTTTGTTCTAAAATGTTATGCACTTTGTTACTCTTATGGTTGGCTCTGCATCTGCTTATTTATCATGTATGGCCTGAATTTTATACGCTTTATGCCCCCTGCCTTTGCATGCTTTTTATACTTTCTGGACCCTTTCCTTTGTCGTAGTTGTTTGTTCCTGGCCTTTTGGCCGCTTGCTGTCCTTTTTCGCTTTTCCCTATCCTCATGACATTTGTTTAATTAATTAACTTTTATCTCTTATGTTGGTTTTGACAACATGCATCAAATTGAATTCTTTTTATTTGTCATGCTTTGAAATGTGTCTTTTCTCCATTAACCAAAACTCATTGATGAATGTTAGAGATGTAAACAACAAACTTAAGTTAAGAAGATCCCTATTAAGGAGGTCGCAAAGTTACTGATTGCATATTATTACCTAACTAAGAGCAACAAAATTGAACCCAACACCAGCGTTCTAAAGTGGAAGCGCCTGACACAAGATGACTTGCCTCCACCACATGTTCTACTTGAGAAACTTCAAGAAACCCATATCCTTGATGCTCTCTGTTTCCTTGGTTTAATGAACTTCTCAATCCCAACTCTTGCAGGCAGTACATCCAACTATTATCCAGATGAGCTTGAACTTCAGAAACGTCTAACGAGATTGACCATTCCAAGTGAGGACAAGATCTCTTACATAGTGACTGTTGCAGCCTGCAGATGTTCTTCAAGCACAGGTCATGATCAGGTTCAATGTCCATTCATCTTGGTGCAAAAAAAATGTCCATTCATCTCAAGTTGATTTAAAACTACATGTTTATCAAACAACATGTTTCTCTGCCCATTCATTTATCTATTTTTGCTAGATGATTCATAAGGATTTTAGTCTATTTTAGTTCAATCATGTGTAAAGAATAATTGAAACAACTGTATAACCCTGAACACAATTATATACCTAATCTTTGATTTACAAATTGGCTTAGGTAAACTACCCATGTTGCTAACCAAAAATTGTTTGAAGAAATGACTTTACTATATATATACCTAAAGCCGAATAGATATATCATATAGAAATTATGTTAGGGGACCACTCCTTTTATACAAATTAAGTTCAAAAAACGAGCAAAAATAGTGTTCATATAATAGCATCTATTAAACTCGGATATCAAAGCGAATTTGATGAACTCTTTTTCCATCTAGCAATTTACTATGTATACACAATTAATTAATTAGTATATGTATATGTAGGAAGACATATTCCAACAAGAAAAAATCAATGTAAAAAACAAGCAAAGTTAACTTGACCACCGTCTAATAAATTATATTCATGTGCACCTTATATCTTGCACCATGTTCATTAAAGACACCGAAATCTCCTTGTGCATTGTAAGTATTCATCATAATCAATGATCAACAAAGATCTTTAAATAAATCCATCCACTCAAACCTTTCTTCCATTATTACACAAGCATCAACCTGATTTCTATACTCGAGTCACGCTTCAACAACCGCGCAGAACCTCAATAGTGCTAAAAAATTGACTTCTTTTTTGACAATCCAACAATTGCTATTCCAATACCAACAAATCTCTTCACCATTAACAAGTTACAGACACCCGTCCGCGGCGAAGCGCGGGTAACGTCTAATCAATTATATTCATGTGCACCTTATATCTTGCACCATGTTCATCGAAGACACCGAAATCTCCTTGTGCATTGTAAGTATTCATCATAATCAATGATCAACAAATATCTTTGAATAAATCCATCCACTCAAACCTTTCTTCCATTATTACACAAGCATCACCCTGATTTCTATACTCGAGTCATGCTTCAACAACTGCGCAGAACCTCAATAGTGCCAAAAAATTGACTTCTTTTTAAACAATCCAACAATTGCTATTGCAATGCCAACAAATCCCTTCACCATTAACAAGTTACAGACACCCGCCCGCGGCGAAGCGCGGGCAGAGTCCTAGTATAATAATAACTAGGTCATGAAATATTTAATCCGAACCAAAAAGGTAACTTTTGAATGATTTTTTTTTTGGGTACAAACTTTTGAATGATTTGGATTCCTATCCATAATCCAATTAGCCTTGCTTTGTGTTTGTAAAACAGTTGAGACATGGAAATTCCCGCGAATACCCAACTTAACAAGAATACCTAACCTTGCCGCCAACCCTTTCTCTTCACAGTTTTCATTTGCGCAGGAAACCCAAACATGTCAAGCCACCGCAAACAATCCCTTTCCTTTCCTTCCCATTTTCCTTTTCTTCTTTTCTCCCTCTATATCATCACCAATCTCCATGCATTTCCCAAATCCCAATCATCGTCTTTCAATTTACTCACAAAGCCTTTTCCTTGCATTTCAATCCTGTTTCAACTCTGTGTTTTTCTTTTAACAAAAAATGGAGTCTCAAGAACCAAAGGTTACCGGTGGCTCTACTTTGATGCCATTGAATTACTCGTCGAACCGGGTTATGTTGAAAACCATATTGGAAGGTCCTGAGGAGGATGGCGAGATTGGGTTTGTTGGTCAGAAAGTGGTGATTGGAGGGTGGGTGAAATCTTCCAAGGAAGTGAAGAAGGAGTCTCATTCTCAGCCGTCGCCGCCGCCACAACCGGCTGCCGCCGATGCTATTCCTTCTTCTCCAGGGCCTAAAGATGTGAGCTGTGTGGAAATTATCCAATCTCGAATCCCCTTTTTCAGGACTATTATCAGGGTTTTGGGTGGTTCTGCTAGTTCACCAGCTGTTCGAGAAAAGTTGGAGTCTTTAATTCCAAAGCCACCTCCTCCTTCTACTTTTTTTTTACAAATCAACGATGGCTCTTGTGTTTCAAATCTTCAGGTACTCTCAAATTGCTGTTCATTTTTTTTTATTTATAATGTTGTCAAATTCCTAATTGGTGTTGGGAAAATTTCAGGTTGTGATAGATTCAGCTATAACTCCAGTGCCTGCAGGCCAGATTCTACCGACCGGAACATGTATTTTAGCCCAAGGTGTTTTGGAGAAACCATCAGCACAGGGAAAACAAACAGCAATTGAGCTTAAAGTAGAGAAAATTCTTCATGTCGGGACGGTAGAGCAGGATAAGTATCCTCTGTCTAGGAAAAGATTGCCCCTTGATTCTTTAAGGGATTATTCCCATATTCGTCCCAGAACAACTACGGTAATTTCTTCATCTATTGCTAATTTTTTTGAACATTCTGTCAAGAAAAGCACCTTCAATTTGAATCTAATGTACTCTTTTAAGAACTATGTTTTACATTAATTGCAGGTGGCATCTGTTACCCGAATTCGCAGTGCTCTAGATTTTGCAACCCATACATTCTTCCAGAACCATGGCTTTTTACATGTCCAAGTGCCAATTATCACCACTACAGATTCTGAAGGGTTCAGTGAAAAATTTCAGGTTACAACCCTTCTAGGAAAACCAAGCAAGAAAGAGGAGACAATCGGTGTCACTGATGCTGATGCTGTTAGCCTTGAAACTGTTAAGGCTGCTATAAAGGAGAAAAGTAGCCTAGTTGAACAACTTAAAAGAAGTGACAGCAATAGAGAAGCACTTGTTGCTGCTCTTCAGGATCTTCGGAAAACGAATGAATTAGCACATCAGCTTGAAGCAAGAGAAAAATCCAAACCAAAAACCGCAGTGAAGCCTGATGTAGTGAACTTCAATGAAGATTTCTTTGGTCGCCAGACTTTTTTGACTGTTTCTGGCCGCCTTCACCTGGAGAGCTATGCATGTGCTCTTGGACATGTTTACTCATTTGGACCCAGATTTCGAGCCGATAAAACAGTGTCCCCAAAACATGTGGCTGAAATGTGGACTGTTGAGGTGGAAATGGCTTTTTCAGAATTAGAGGTAAGATATTGCATTTTATGCAATTCCATGATCACCTTAGATACATATTTCAATTTCATTTTCAATGACAATTACACTTCCTCCTGGTGCTTAGGTACTTGAAGTTATTCTGTGTACTATGCCTAATACCTTTTGCACATGTTTCATGGGAAAACTTGTCATTTGGTGATTTCCATGTTTTACATATCGTAGTTGAATATATTGTCTCTAATATGTGAATGAAATTTCACTTTGATTGGAGTTTACAGGATGCCATGAATTGTGCAGAGGACAGTTTCAAATTTCTCTGCAGATGGGTATTGGATAACTGTTCAGAAGACGTGAAGTTTGTCTCAAAAAGAATTGACAGGAATCTTACTCATCGCCTTGAATATCTGATAACAAGCTCTTATGAAAAGATATCATATAGAGAGGCAGTGGAAATTTTAAGAAAGGTAAATCGAATGCATGTACCCTTCCTCTAGATTAGCCTAGCCAAACAAATCAACCATATCTTTTACTACTTCTTGCTGAAAAATGTTTTCCATTCTTCAATACCAGGTCACAGATAAGGCCTTTGAAACACAACTCCAATGGGGTGTGCCTTTAACAGCTGAACATCTAAGGTATGTATATTTTCCCTATAACCGAGAAGAATAGGATGTGAGTACATGACTACTTTTCTATTAGTAGTTCTTACTATTGATTTACTCGATGGCAGCTACTTGGCTGATGAGCACTATAAGAGGCCTATAATTATTCGTGATTATCCAAAAGCAGTAAAGCCATTTTATGTACGCTTGAATGATGATGGAATAACAGTTGCAGCATTTGAGATGGTTATACCCAAGGTAAGTTTACCTTAGTCTTAAGAAGTGAATAACATCTTAAAAACAAATGTCTTCTGGCACCAAAAAAGGTTTGCTGTTTAAAATGGTTATAAAGCTTGTATATTGATTGTGTGCAGATCGGAACAGTGATTAAGGGCAGCCAAAATGAAGAGCGCATTGTCATGCTAAATACAAGGTAATGCCATACCTGTACTATTATCTCATTGTACCAATCTTAGTTTGCAGTCCTAATACATATGTTGGGGAATGTTGGATTCATCGTTTGTTTTGGATTTTCTGGTTTCAGGATCAAGGAATTTGACTTGTCAAAAGATGACTATGAATGGTATATGGATCTAAGGAGGCACGGAACAGTCAAGCACTCTGGTTTCAGCCTAGAGTTCGACCTGATAGTTCTCCTTGCCACTGGCCTCACTGATGTCAGAGATGCAATACCATTTCCCCGGAGTCATGGCAAGGCCAACAACTAAGTTCAAAAACTAGAGATTTCCAGTATGAACTTGCTTGTATAGAGAGTGATGTAAACACATATGAAATGTAACATAAAAGAAATATATTGATCTTATAGCTAGAGATCATTCTTGTTTATACCACCAAAGTACACAAGTTTGTGCAACAGAGGAACTTATTGAAAATGAAAAGAAACTATCATACAGTTTGTAAATCCTTTGAACAAAATGAAAATTCGCATTGCGCTACAGGATTTCAAAATCTATGGAAGAACTATCCTCACTGTTTTGCCAAATGAGGTGCCATTATTTGAATCAAGTGGGAAGAAAAATGGATAAAGCTCATACCGGACATAACAACTATAGTATAGGACCCGACATCCCTTCCTGCTGTCACAAGAAGTTTCGAATTTTTCTACAGCAATTGCCAGGCATTGAGCACAATCTATGTTAGATAGGTCCCTTGTGCACTGCACCAATGCATAAAGGGTCACGAATGGGGACAATTTGGTCTTAACTTTCCCAAGTCCTTGTGCATTTGGCATGACAGCTTCTGATCTAATTTTATCCATCAGAGCTCCGAGTTCTTTCTTAAAACTTCGAGGATTCGTGACATTTTCAACATTAGCAAACAGAAGACCGCTTAATGTGTCAACATCTCCAATAAAATTCTGTTTGCTATACCGCAGAGAGCAATAGTCGTACCAAATCCTTGCATCAGTGTGGATTGGACAGCTTAGGTGGCTTTGCTTTGCTGCATCGCGTATGCAACTCGAACAGTCTTTACTGCTAACATCTCCCCTGCATTGAGCAAGACCATAGACTTTGTTGGGGCCTCTACCAGAGGAAGTAGCAATATAACCAGTTAAGGAAGTTTTAGAGACCACTTCAGCTAACAATCGATCAATGTTTACAGATATCTGGCTACTGCTATTTGTGTTGGTGTCATCATCGCAATAATCACCTAATTCATCAGCAGCCCTGCAACTGCTTAGAAACATTGAGAGAAGAAGAAGAATGTATAACATATTCATGATTGCTTTCCTTGTGTTCTGTGCTCTTTAATTAAATGGAGCTATGGAGATTATATATATGTGTTCAGACATCTTCCACTAAAACAAGTGGAAAACATATGGGCCATGGTTTCTACTTTCTAGTATGTCCCAGTTTATCTTTACTCCAGTGGAATTGCCTAATTAACAATGGCCATTGCTCAATAATGGACAGTATTGATTTTTGCTTTCAGCCATTAAATTATGAAGTGTCATCATTCATGGTTGGGAATCTAATCATATTTCACTATGATGACATAGAAGATATTTTCACAGCTTATGCAGCAGATCATTGTTAGACTAAAACATGTGAAACCTATTTTCTCATAGGAAAAATATGCAACATGTTTTAATAAAATATATGCGGAAGTGGATCAACATTCCTCCGGTTGAGTAACTATTCTCTCAACAATTGGATGCTTCTATCCTCAAACAAATCGGTTTACAACATAAATAGATAACAATAGATAATAATGGACTCGATTGGTATGAAACGTACATAAAATACATAGAATCATTAAGTTTCTGCAAATAGTAAACAAGGTAACAATGTAACATAAGATGAACATCTTAATCTTATTGCTAGAGATCATTCTTAATCATGCCACTAAGTAGACAACTTTATCTATGCAAACTGAGGAACTTTATTGAATGAAAATACCATACAACTTGCACATACTTTGAACAAATTGATTTTTGCATAGCGCCATAGGGTTTCAAGATCTATGGACGAAATATCCTCACTGTTTTGCCAACTGAGGTGCCATTATTTGAATCAAGTGGGAAGAAAAATGGATAAAGCTCATACCGGACATAACAACTACTGTATAGGACCCGGCATCCCTTCCTGCTGTCACAAAAGTTTTCGAAATTTTCAACAGCAATTGCCAGGCATTGAGCACAATTGATCTTAGATAGGTCCCTTGTGCACTGCACCAATGCATAAAGGGTCACAAATGGTGACAATTTGGTCTTAGCTTTCCCAAGCCCTTGTGTATTAGGCATGACAGCCTCTGATCTAATATTATCCATCAGAGCTCCAAGTTGTTTCTTAAAACTCTTAGGATCCGTGACATTGGCAACATTACCATAGAGTATACCATTTGATGTGTCAACCTCTCCTATAAAATTCTGTGTGCTATACCGTAGAAAGCAGTAGTCGTACCAAATCCTTGCATCCGCTTGATTAGGACAGCTTTGGCGAATTTGCTTGGCTGCATCTTGTATGCAAGTTGAGCAATCTTTACTGCTAACATCTCCTCTGCATTGAGCAAGACCATAGACTTTGTCAGGGGCTTTACCGGAGGAAATAGCAATATAACCGGTTAAGGAAGTTTTAGAGACCACTTCAGCTAGCAATCGATCAATGTTTAAAGAGACCTGGCTAGTGCTGTTTATGTTGGTGTTTTCATTGCAGAAATTCCCTAAAGGATCATCAGCCGTGCAACTGCTTAAATACAATGAAAGAAGAAGAATGTATAACATGTTCATGACTTGCAAAATTGAGACTTTCCTTCCCTGTATTCATCAGGCTCTCTTATTAATGGTGCTAGGAATTGGATGTATATGTGGGAATCCAAACGCAGACATCCTTGACTCCTAGTAACTCTAATGCCAAAACAAGTGGAAAACATGGGCCATGGTTTCTAGAAAGTCTTCCCAGTTTTTCTTTATTTTTTTTCAAGTGGTCTGTTAAGCATTAACATCCAACCTAAAACTAATTGGCAATAGGTGGAGAGACTTTTCATGTATATAAGGCACCCAGTCATGTCAAACATAACCAATGTGGGATATTACCACTTTAACATGCCCCCTCACGTGTAGCCCGGGAGAACACCGAAACAGAACGGACATACACGTGGACACAACCGGGTCTGGGGCGCAACAGGACAGACCTGAACTCTGATACCATGTTTAGCATCCAACCTAAAACCAATTGGCAATAGGTGGAGAGGCTTTTCATGTATATAAGGCACCCAGTCATGTCAAACATAACCAATGTGGGATATTAGCGGGATATTAGCACCCAGTCATGTCAAACATAACCAATGTGAGATATTACCACTTTAACACGCCCCCTCACATGTAGCCCGGGAGAACACCGAAACAGAACGAACCCAGTCATGTCAAACATAACCAATGTGGGATATTACCACTTTAACACGCCCCCTCACGTGTAGCCCGGGAGAACACCGAAACAGAACAGACCTACACGTGGACACAACCGGGTCTGGGGCGCAACAGGACAGACCCGAGCTCTGATACCATGTTAAGCATCCAACCTAAAACCAATTGACAATAGGTGGAGAGGCTTTTTATGTATATAAGACACTCAGTCATGTCAAACATAACCAATCTGGGATATTACCACTTTAACATGATCCATCAATATTAATATTGCTCAACAATGTCCATTGCTCAATAATGTCAGTTTATAATTTTATGATTGATTTCTCAATAATTTTTTTCTTTTGACTTCTCAGCAATGAAATAATGAAGTTTCATGGGCTGATAATGATCTCCATAGGTGCTTAAGCCAACATGAAATAGAAGTAATAAAGTTGTCATCCCGGTACTAGGACAATTGGGAATCTAATCATATTCCACCATGTTATGTTGACGTACAAGATATTTTCACAGGTCATGCAGCAAATTATGTGTCTCTCTGCGACTCTGCCCTTTAGTTGTGAATCCTAATTAGGCGCGAACAATCTCAGCAATTTTGATGAGGTATATATATAACATGTCCCCCCAGGTTTCACTTTGAATTCTTTCTTGTGAGGAGGGGGCTAATTGCATGAAAGGATAAAATGTTAAAATGGCTCAATTCAGTTTCTGAAATGACTATTTTGTTAATAATATGCTTCATGTAAACCATTCCTCCAAGAGGAATACACTATTTCATATATGTACAATACTTTATTTATCTATCAAATTCTAATATATATAATTTTTTTATTCGGACTCATTAAAATCATTAGGTAATTTCATATATGTCCAAATTATCAGCGTTAACTAGATGGAGCAAAAAAGTATTTTCCACTAAAATATATATTTTTAGAAATTTTCCATTATAGTACTATTTAGCAATTTGAAAATCAACAATCTCATTTAATGTAATTTTAAGAGGACCATGTTGGCCATAATTGACCTGAAAATATCATCCATCACTATAACAAATTAACGAATTTGTTTGCTTTCATAGTGGGTTTTGGTAGTGAGAATCAATCAATATTCTTGATTAACACCTTCATAAAAAATCTACACTCGTGTTGTTAATTCAACCGGAAATATATGATATCTAGATCTTGAGATCCTAAGTTTACAAAATGCCAGTTTACTTGGTTTGTTTAGTTAGTTGTAAGCTATTTGAGGTGGTTTTCTTAATAATCATCATTTATGTAAGCTTAACCGATTGCAGAAATTACAAGTAAAACTTTGTTTTTAACATCTATCTTCTGCATTTATATATGATTTAAAGTTGACTCTCTTCTTCTTTTTCCTTTTCTTTTTTTTTTTAACTAAAACCCGATATATTATCATGTATTATATTCTTTCCACTTTATTTTTTTCTTAAAAAGGATACATTCAAATCTCATTAGAATCAAATAAGTCTTTATCTTATCTCAAAAAAAAAGTCTTTGTATGCCCAAACATCTAATGAGAAATTACCAAATAAACAAACTATATAATAGCAAACCAACATCAAGCTACATAAAACCAGGGACGGAGCCAGAAATTACAACTTAGGGGGGCGAAGCACAATTTTTTTTTTATCGCTAAGCAACAATATAAATAAAAAAACTAATAAAATGATATAACAAATTAAAGGAAAATAATGTTACATTGTGCTCACTTATTTAAGTTGAGCTCGACGATCATCGCATAGAAGTTGTCAATAATCTTCTTTACATCAAATTTCTGAGCAATTTCTTTTTCAATATAAACCACTAAAGCATCCACTAAAAGTCCATCCTCAATCTTGTTTCTAAGTCTAGTTTTGATGATACTCATGGCTGAAAAAGCTCTTTCTGAAGTTGGTGTAGATTAATACACATAATTAAAGGGTTGGATTAAAGAATTAACAAAAAACGATTAAAGAAGAAGAAAAGAGAGTAGCATGATTCATGATTACTTTCGATTTTTACTAAAATTCAAATTTAGATTCCTAATTTTGAATTAAAATATCAAAATCATTACAATTTACAAAGAAATTAATTGTAATGCAATCACAAAGAGGAGGTATCAACTTACACCTGGTGTAAGTTACACCTTTTTTTTTTTTGCTCTCTTATATCTTTTTGTAGAATTTAAATTTATTTAATACGACTGTTAGATCTTAAATTCTTATCACATAGATCATGTATGTCAAATTTCAAGTTAATTGAAAATATTTGACTATATGTTTGATGTATAATATTTTCCACTGTTAAATATATATTGAATATATTGAAAAATGTTGGAGTTTTGATCGATATGATAAAAATATCGGATCGACTTGAAATTTTACGTCTATGATCCATTCAATAAAGTATTAAATCCAATGGTTAATTTTTAAAAATATTAATCCTAGATTAAGTTAGAAAAGGGTGTTTACACCTTGTTTTACACCGGGTGTAAACTGCTCTTATACAAAAGAGTTAGATTATTAAGAAATTAAGTACCTGGAGAAGAAGAAAACAAAGATAAAAATTGGATTTTGATGAAGTTTCGGCTTTAAAAGTTTTTTTCGTTATATGGAGGAGAAGAAGGGAGATTTCTTTAGAGATTGTTTGACATTGTTGCCATTTCATGTTTTTTGTTGCCATTTTCATGTTTTGAAAACAAATCACATAAAAATATGTTTGGTAAGATGCTTTTATTTCCAAAAGTTTTGAAAACATGGGCCTTGTTTCGAAAAATGTTGGAAGCACAATTTTTGTGTTTCCAAAAATTTCCAAAACACTTCCGCAACATAAAACACGGAGCTACAGTACCCAATTAATTAGGCCACCCTTCGAGTCCTAGGTAACACGCCATTATGTCTTTCTTTTTTCTTTTTTTTCCCCATTTTTCCTCTTCCACGCTTTCTTTCTTTTCTCCTCTTTCCTTCAGAGATCAGAACTCTCAGAAGTCAGAATCTTCATCAGTTCATCTCTCTTCCTCTCCAAAGCTGATTAGTTTTTTTTTTTTTTTTTTTTTCCGTTTCTTCCCCATAACTCATCTCACTCGATGCTTCACCTCCCGCTCTTCCATCTCCATCGCCCTCTTGCTTAGGGTTTCTGATTTTGACTCCCAAATAGGTATGTTCATCTTTAACGATTGATAAATCTTTTTGATGGATGATCTTTAATTACTTGTATGTTGTTTCCAACAGTTGGATTTGAGAATTAATTCTCAACTTAAATATTGATTTCGGCTAAAAAAGAAAAAACCTATTGATCAATTATTATTGTCAGATTTTTTATGGATTTGTTCTTGTTAATTTCCTGAAGTTAGATATTCTGCTTCTTTCTTCAATTGATAAAATCCCTAAATTGACGCAACAAAAGTTGGGGCTATTGCCAAACTCTTATTGTTAGTTGGACTTTTACCAGAATCCTTGATTGTATGCTCCATTTCACAATTTGGCTTGAAAAGCAATATTGAAGAAAATCATACATTGTTGACAATGTTTCAGCAAATGAGAAACATGGACATTTTACTTGCATGTAAGAGGATTGCCTGCTCAGGTTCATCACAATGGAGGGAGGGAAGAAGTCCCTTTTCAAAGATTTCCTGTAGGCAGAACCGAAATTGAAATGCTAATGCGACTCATATGTGGGCAGAATCCTGTTCTTGATTTAGTTTGAAGTTTTTTTTATGTTCTCAAGGCATCGTTTGGTATACTCCACATGATTGAAATCTTGAAAGGATTTAAACAGCTAGGCGGCAATCTCTATTGCTCAATAGCTGTGCTGTTACACAAGGGCATTTGCATGGAATGAAGGGCATTTCGGAGGCAATCATCTTCTAGAAGGCAATCTGATTAATCTCAAGGTTCGTCAGCTGTGGGGTTTTACTCTAGATATTTTTTATCTGGCTTCATCCTTTAATCTCGTTTGTTTGCTCATTTGTATTGTTCACTCCCTTCATTTATATTTGTGTTTGTCCAGCTACAATATATATACTTAATTCTTTGTATAGTCTGCCATTTTTGGTTTGGCAATTCTGATTTATGAGTGATGTAGCAGATTTCTGGTATTTTGAAAAAACAAAATTTTGCTTTTAAAAAAAAATATATTAGCAGTAGCTCAAATATTGAGTAAGGAGCATTTGACCTTGAAGCCTTTCAAGTTGGATTGAATGATTATTGCGGTTGACTCCAACAAAAATGGTTAATTGAGGATTGGAAGTTGAGCAAGGAGAATGATAGGGTTCTCCCACCCTATAAATGTTTTGGTAAATATAAAATTATTAATTGGTAGTATAATTACACATTAATATGAGAGAAAGTAGAATTTGAGAGAAATAATGAAAATGTTTGAGAAATAGTTGTTAAAAAAGAAAAGGATTTGACAACAAGTCTATACTAACTAATTAAATATGGACATAAATGTCATTTTCCACCCTTAAGTTTGTACGGACTGCCACTTTGCATCCAACTTTTTTATTTTGATCAAAATGCACCCTAAAGTTTTATTTTTGTGCCACTTTACACCCTCCGTCACTGTCACGCCCCAACCCGGAAGTCGAGCGTGAACAACCGCTGCGTCTCCTTGAACTACGTGCCGCGCGTCACACGTATCCAAGGTATCGCGAAGCGTCGATACCAGATCAAAAGCAATAAAAACCGGAATATGTAATAATTTGAAATACTCGAGTTTAAAATCAGAGTAAAAGCGGAATCGTCAAAAACCGAAATAATATAAGTTTTCTAATAAATAAAAAACCAATCAAATCCAAATAGTTAGTTAGTAATCAAGAAATAAGGCACGAGGAAACAATGAACAAAGACAATGCCAGTGGAACCCGTCATTGATGCGCCAAGGACTCATCATGGACTTGAAGAGCACAATGGAGATCATGGAGAGGATGTGCATATGCGGCAAGGAGGCTTGGAGAAACTTGAAGATGCTAAGGAAGAAGTTTCAAGCTCATTGGAGTTGCCTAAGATGCCATTTGATCCATTGAAGATGCCATTAGGCCCAATGACAAGGGCAAGAGCTAAAAGGTTCAAGGAAGCTTTGTTTGGCCTCATTAGAGTTCATCTTGAAGAGTTAAAGGCCATCGGAGATCAATTGAAGCCCATTGGAGATTATCAACAAAGGAATATTCCCATCGATTCCAAGTTGTGCATTCTTCTTGAAATCGATGAGCATTAGGTCATTAGAGTTGTAATTTGGCCTTGTGGGCTTTATTCTATCTTTAATTAGCTTATTTTTAAGTTTGGATGTTATTTGGGTTGGGCCTTGTTTGACTAAGTCCAATCCTTGTTTAATTATGTCTTTATTTCCTTTTCCTAGTTGGGTTTGGACTAGTTTTACCCTAGGCCATATATTTGGACGAAAATTAGGTTATTTTTCTAGATCTAGGGCATCACCCTATGCCTATATAAAGGCACCAAACCCCTCTTGTAAACACAAGTTAAGTTTTCAATTAAAGAATTTGAGGTTATTCACCCAATTTGATTATCTTAGCTTCATTGTTCTAGTTTGAGCAAAACTTAGGGTTCTTCAATCTTGTAGAGTCCTAGCAAACAATTAAGTTGAGTTGCTTGATTGTTTGTGAATCTTGTGTTATAGAGTTAACAATTGCAGGTCTAATTGGAGACTTTGGGCCGACGAAAGAAGAGGATTCACCTTGTGAAGGTCATCGACATACACATCTAGAAGTTGAGGAAGTTCAAGTCGACTTTGATAGATATTCAAGGCTAGATTTGAATCTAATACAACTAGATTCGTATCAATTGGTATCAGAGCATAGGTTGTCATCTTCAATCGGTAAATCTATCATTCTATTCATCTATCATCAAGTTTTTCATCCATCTCTTTCATCAAAATTCTTATCGCAATTTTCAAATTTTTTAGATCTAAAAATTCCGAAAATTCAAAAATTCATTGTCACTTCATCCTAACTCCAATTGCTTTGAAATTTCAGATTTGGAGTCCTCATAACTTGTAGTTCAATCGAAAAATATTTCAAAAATAAATAAAAAAAAAAATCGACCAGAAACTTGTGAAATTTATTCTGGCTTCGTTTGAGCTCGGAAAGTTTTGAAATTTGAGATCTAGACTTCTTTTAGTGTGATCTTTCTGGGAAAAATACTGAAAAAAATCAAAAAACTCTGTATCGAAATCGAAATTTTCCAGAATCTAGGGTTCTTGATTTGGGAATTTGGGGATTAGGGTTTTCTTCTTGCAATTGGTTCAATTGATTGCATCTAACCCTAATTGATTGTTTGTTTGAGTTTCTTGGGTTGCTTTTGCTGTGAATTGAAGTTTGTTTTGCAGAATTTTGGAATCGAAACCCTATTGGAGACAAGTGGTTTAAAATTGGATCTAAGTGGTACTAGGGTTTTCTTTTGATTAATTTGATTGATTTGTGTTGATTGTGTTTTGTGCAGCAAGTTTGGGAGACAAAAGGCTGTTTGGATTGTATAAAGAACACTTTTCTTTTGATTCACTCAAGTTATTGCTTTTAATTGTTTATTCCTCAAGTAGGTCACGAGAAGAAAGAAGGCTCTAACAATTTGCTCTTATTAGGCCTATTAAAGCTAGAAAAAGGCATAATCTTGTGAGATCATTAAGAGAGTAGTGGATCGCCAATCCATAGGTTGAGTGCAAACACGAGAGCACAACAAAGGTAAATCACACACACTAGTGAGGAATTTTTATTACTAATCTTTCTTTGTATGTAGGTACAATGGGAGATCAAAATCAAGCCAATGATGTGGCTACCTCGTTGCAAACTATTTTGCAACAATTAGGTACTATCACAACAAGATTAGATGCCTTGGAGGTTCGACAACAAGAACCACCACCTCAACAAAGAGAAAACAATGCCGCACCAAACAATGAGCAAAGGGATCAATAACAACAACAAGTCCAACAAAGGCAAATTGCTAGGAGAGTTGATCCAATGGAGAGATTAAGGCAACAAGAACTTGGAGGCCAAGCCTACAATGAAAACTTGCGGCCTAGGAGAGGTGAACCAAGGGAGGAGATTAAAGACAACATCAAATACAAAATCCCAAAGTTCAATGGGAGAGGGACACCTTCGGATTACTTGGATTGGGAGTCAAAGCTAGACATGTATTTTGATTATCATCCCTATGCCGAATCTAAGAAGGTACAAATTGCTATCCTTGAATTTGTTGAGAATGCTTTGAATTGGTATAATCAATTGGTGCAGTCAAGGAGAAGAAATTTGGAGAGGCCTATAGATACTTGGGCGGAATTGAAGAGTGTCATGAGAAAGAGATTTGTGCCAAGCTACTACATCTACTTTCTTTTACCAAAGTTTGCAAACCTTGAGACAAGGGACAAAGAGTGTTGATGAGTACTACTCCGAGATGATGTTGTTGATGTCCAGAGCCGAAATTGAGGAGCCAACACAAGCCACCATGGCTAGGTTTCTTGCGGGACTGAATAGAGAAATTCATGATATTGTGGAGATGCAACAATATTTTGATGTTGAGGATTTGTTACAACAAGCTCTAAAGGCCGAGGGGCAAGTCAAGAGGAGTGGCGCAAAGAAGGGATTTTCATCATCAAACTCATGGAAAACTCCAATCAAGAAAGATGAGAAAACTTCCAACAAGGAGAAGGAGGTTGCGCAACAAAAGGGAGTAAGTCCTAAATCCGATTATAAACCTTCATCTAGTTCTTCCTCTAAATCTCATGTTAAGTGTTTTAAGTGTCAGGGATATGGTCATTATGCCAAAGATTGTGTCAATAAGAAGGTGATGTATCTTAATGATCATGGTGAGATAGTGAGTGAAGATGAGGAATTCAATTTGGGTTCAAGTGGTGATGGGGATGATGAGGAGGAGTCTGCGCAAGAAGAGAGTGATGATGATACTAAGGGATATGCACTTAAGAATTTGGTTGCTAGAAAGACTTTGAGTGCTTTTGTGAAAGAAGATGTGCACAATCAAAGAGAGAACTTGTTTCATACTAGGATGTATGCGAATGGGAAACCTAGTAGTGTGATCATTGATGGTGGAAGTTGTACCAACATAGCTAGTGTTTACTTAGTGAAGGAGATGCAATTACCCACCACCAAACACCCTAAATCCTATAGTTTAGGATGGATCAACGACAAGGAGGAATTTAAAGTTAACAAACAAGTTTTAGTTTCTCTTTCTTTGGGCAGGTACAATGAAGATGTTTTGTGTGATGTTCTACCAATGCAAGCATGTCATGTACTACTTGGTCGACCATGGCAATTTGACAACAAGGTACATCATGATGGTGAGGCCAATCAGTATACTTTCATGTGTGGTAAGAAGCCTTTAACTTTAATTCCTTTATCACCTCAAGAAGCTTTAAAAGATCAATTGAAATTGAGGGATGATTTTACTAGAATGGAATCTGAATATAGGGCTCAAGAAAAGAAAAAGCATGCTAATTCTAGTTCTAATTGTTTTGAAAACAAGGCTGTTTTGGTTGATAGTTCTAAGAAAGTTGTTAAAAAAATGTATGTTAGCTACTAAGAGTGAGATTAAGAATGCTTTGAATAATAATTCTGTTTTGATTTTGCTTATGCTTAAAAATACACTTGTTACTACGAACAACTTGGATGGAGAGCTTCCAAGCAACACTATTTCTCTTTTGAGTGATTATGCAGATTTGTTTCCTGAGGAGATTCCTAGTGGTTTACCACCAATTAGAGGGATTGAACATCAAATTGACTTCATCCCTGGGGCGCAAATTCCAAACAAGCCAGCATATAGGACAAACCCTGATGAAACAAAGGAGTTGGAGAAACAAGTTGGAGAGCTACTTCAAAAGGGCTATGTGCGCGAGAGTCTTTCTCCATGTGCAGTTCCAGTCTTGCTTGTTCCAAAGAAGGATGGAACTTGGAGAATGTGTGTTGATTGTAGGGCAATAAACAACATCACAGTTAAGTATCGCACCCTATTCCTAGATTAGATGATATGCTTGATGAATTGCATGGTTCTTGATTATTTTCAAAGATTGATCTTAAGAGTGGATATCATCAAATTCGCATGAAAGAGGGCGATGAATGGAAAACTGCTTTTAAAACTAAGTTAGGATTGTATGAATGGTTAGTTATGCCTTTTGGATTAACTAATGCACCTAGTACTTTCATGAGATTAATGAATCATGTTTTAAGAGCTTATATTGAAAAGTTTGTTGTTGTTTATTTTGATGATATACTTGTGTATAGCCGCAACTTAGAGGAACATGTTGAGCATTTGAGATGTGTTTTAGATGTACTTAGGGTTGAAAAGTTGTATGCTAACCTTAAGAAGTGCACCTTTTGCACAAACAAGCTTGTTTTTCTTGGTTTTGTGGTTTCTGCGCAAGGTATACATGTTGATGAGGAGAAGATCAAAGCCATCAAGGATTGGCCAACCCCCACAACGTTGGTCAAGTGAGATCCTTCCATGGCTTGGCCGGATTCTATAGGAGGTTTGTTAAGGATTTTAGCACCTTAGCCGCCCCTATTACTAGTGTGATGAAGAAGAATGCACCATTCAAGTGGGGAAAAGAGCAACAAGAAGCATTTGAGACTTTGAAGGACAAATTAACTAATGCTCCTTTGCTTGTTTTACCTAACTTTAACAATACTTTTGAGATTGAATGTGATGCTTCAGGTATAGGTATTGGCGCAGTACTCATGCAAGGAGGGAAACCAGTGGCATACTTTAGTGAGAAGTTGAATGGGGCTGCGTTGAACTATCCTACTTATGATAAGGAGTTGTATGCTCTTGTTAGGGCATTACAAACTTGGCAGCATTATTTGTGGCCTAAGGAGTTTGTGATTCATACGGATCATGAGAGCTTGAAGTACTTAAAGGGCCAACAAAAGCTGAATAAGAGGCATGCTAAGTGGATTGAGTTCATTGAATCCTTTCCTATATGTGGTGCGCTACAAGAAAGGTAAGGAGAATGTTGTAGCCGATGCATTATCAGGAGGTATGTTTTACTTTCCATGCTTGATTCTAAGTTTCTTGGATTTGAGTTTATTAAAGACTTATATGCTAGTGATGCTTACTTTAGTGATGTGTTTAAATCATGTGAGAATTCTGGATTTGGGAAGTATTATAAGCATGATGGATTTTTGTTTAAAGAATCTAGATTGTGTATACCTACTTGTTCTTTGCGTTTTGTGCTTGTGAGGGAATCGCATGAGGGTGGTTTAATGGGTCACTTTGGTGTTGATAGAACATATGAGATATTGCATGGACACTTCTTTTGGCCTAAGATGCGATATGATGTAGGAAAGCATGTTTCTAGTTGCATTACTTGTTTGCAAGCTAAATCTACATCTAAGCCTCATGGTTTGTATACTCCTTTGACTATTCCTCATGAACCATGGTCTCATATTAGCATGGATTTTGTGTTAGGATTACCTCGTTCTAGGAAAGGTAAAGATTCTATCTTTGTGGTTGTTGATAGGTTTTCTAAGATGGCACACTTTATTGCTTGTACTAAAACTGATGATGCCATTAATGTAGCTAATTTGTTCTTTAAAGAGATTGTTAGACTACATGGAATGCCTAGGACGATTGTGAGTGATAGAGATGCTAAGTTCTTAAGTCACTTTTGGAGAACTTTGTGGGCTAAGTTAGGTACTAAGTTGTTATTTTCAACTACTTGTCATCCTCAAACTGATGGTCAAACTGAAGTAGTTAATAGGACTTTATCTACCTTACTTAGAGCTTTGATTAAAAAGAACTTAAGAACTTGGGAAGGTTGTTTGCCTCATGTTGAATTTGCATACAATAGAAGCATACATAGTACAACTGGATTTTCACCTTTTGAATGTGTGTATGGCTTTAATCCTCTAACCCCATTGGATTTGTTGAGTTTACCTTTGAGTGTGCAAGTTGACATAGATGGGCAACGCAAGGCGGATTTTTTTAGGGATCTTCATGCAAAGGTTAGAGCTCAAATTGAGAAGAAAACACAACACTACATGAAGAATGCTAACAAGGGGCGCAAAGAGGTCATCTTTGAACCTGGCGATTGGGTTTGGTTGAATCTAAGGAAGGAAAGGTTCCTTGAGAGGAGGAAGTCTAAGCTATTACCTCGTGGAGATGGTCCATTCCAAGTCTTGGAGAGGATCAACAACAATGCTTACAAACTAGATCTTCCTAGTGAATATGGTAATGTAAGTGCTACTTTTAATGTCTCGGACTTATCCTTGTTTGATAATGATGCAGATTTGAGGACAAATCCTTTTCAAGAGAGAGGGGATGATGCGCCAAGGACTCATCATGGACTTGAAGAGCACAATGGAGATCATGGAGAGGATGTGTATATGCGGCAAGGAGGCTTGGAGAAACTTGAAGATGCTAAGGAAGAAGTTTCAAGCTCATTGGAGTTGCCTAAGATGCCATTTGATCCATTGAAGATGCCATTAGGCCCAATGACAAGGGCAAGAGCTAAAAGATTCAAGGAAGCTTTGTTTGGCCTCATTAGAGTTCATCTTGAAGAGTTAAAGGCCATCGGAGATCAATTGAAGCCCATTGGAGATCATCAACAAAGGAATATTCCCATCGATTCCAAGTTGTGCATTTATCTTGAAATCGATGAGCATTAGGTCATTAGAGTTGTAATTTGGCCATTGTGGGCTTTATTCTATCTTTAATTAGCTTATTTTTAAGTTTGGATGTTATTTGGGTTGGGCCTTGTTTGACTAAGTCCAATCCTTGTTTAATTATGTCTTTATTTCCTTTTTCCTAGTTGGGTTTGGACTAGTTTTACCCTAGGCCATATATTTGGACGAAAATTAGGTTATTTTTCTAGATCTAGGGCATCACCCTATGCCTATATAAAGGCACCAAACCCCTCTTGTAAACACAAGTTAAGTTTTCAATTAAAGAATTTGAGGTTATTCACCCAATTTGATTATCTTAGTTTCATTGTTCTAGTTTGAGCAAAACTTAGGGTTCTTCAATCTTGTAGAGTCCTAGCAAACAATTAAGTTGAGTTGCTTGATTGTTTGTGAATCTTGTGTTCTAGAGTTAACAATTGCAGGTCTAATTGGAGACTTTGGGCCGACGAAAGAAGAGGATTCACCTTGTGAAGGTCATCGACATACACATCTAGAAGTTGAGGAAGTTCAAGTCGACTTTGATAGATATTCAAGGCTAGATTTGAATCTAATACAACTAGATTCGTATCAGTCATGTAGTGAGAAGTACCTCTAAGAGCAGTGATAGCAGCCTATGCCACCGACTCGAACGCCTAGGGAATGCTGAATCCTAACTACCCTGAAACCACAACAAGAATTTGAGGGGTGAGTACACGAATGTACCCCGTGAGTGAGCCACCCTCAAAAGAGGACCAGAAGAGGGTGGGGTGCACTCACAACCAAATCAGGTAAGAAAACTAAATTATAAAATCATGGTTAACAATAAAACAAGTACATGAAATCGTTTATTACTTTCATAAAACAAATGGGCTGCCAATAAAACCTATCCAGAGTGACCTTGGCCCGAGTCAACCTCCGGAACCGTCAGGGGCATTTTCGCCATCAATAAATAATTTAGTAAAAATGCCATTTTTTTTTCTTAATTTTCCAACGAGCCCGTTCCCCTGACGTTAGCTTGGGTCTGGTACTACGTTGTGGCCGCAGCACACCCAATTTAGCTCTCCCATGCACACGCCGGACCGGTAAATAAATAAATATATGGCGTGTCGGGCCTGGAGCTACGAACCATGTGGATCCCAAAACGAAAGTCATGGTCCGTTAAAACAAACACACCAGCGCTGGGTCGCGTCCGAGACGCTCCACCAACAAGTCATACGTACTCCTGGAACTACGTCCATAAGTCCCTGTATGCTTGAACAATTCTTTAAAACAGAACCAGATCATTTATGCACCCAAAACATTTATCAAAACATTTTATAAATCATTTATGTAAAACAGTAATAAAACATTTCCTCAACGGGTTCTCCGTTGAGAATAGCCCACTCACGGTTCAGGGGACTCGTACACCCCCAAAGCCAATCCACTGTGAGTCTAGCCAAAGTCTCGATCAGCGCCTCAGCCGTCTGATTGAGAAACACGTCCAACACAAAGAATTCGTTAAAATCAATATCATAAATCAAAGTCATAAACCAGAGTAAAACCAAGACAATCAATCGAAACCAGGATAATAAATCAAAATGCTAAATCAAACAAATAATATAGAATAAAAATCACAATAAATACATAACCCAGACCCACGGTCTAATATCGATGAGTTTAACACGTCTAATTATGTGTTATAGGGTTTAATGCAAGTTTCAGAGTCCGAACACACTTCCTAGAATTCATTTAATCATTTCTAGTCGTTAGGGGCAAAACTGTAATTTCACATATCAAGGGTAAAACGGTAATATTAGCCGACCAAGGGCAAAATAGTAATTTTGACATCTTAAAACTGTTACGGTGATCTTTTAACCTTACATGTTCAGTTTACGCGCTTAGATAAATCAAATCCTTTTCTAAGGGTAAAGTTGCAATTTTACTCATTCGAGGGTAAAATGGTCATTCACACTTATTACAGGTTCCACAACGTATATACGAATTTATTGATGTAAGCGACATATTCGAATTCTTTCATTTCCATCCTTTAGAGATAGTTTTGTAACTTGATGACCAAGGGCATAATTGTAATTTAGACCAATCAAGGGTAACATGGTAGTTTTACCCAAAGGAATCACTACAGTAGTTTTCCAATCTCCAAGGTGCGATTTAGAAGGCTAATTACATGTATCGCTTTCTTAAGGGCAAAATAGTAAATTTACATATCAAGGTTATTTCGGTAATTTTACTCTCTCAAGGTACGGTGACATTCCGTACGTGTCATAGTTGTTGACCCTAGTCGACCGGACTCGAAATCATAGCTCAACGGAATAGAGTAGTACACTTTTACTAATTTGAGGTAATATGGTAATTTACCCACTCCAAGGGTAAAACGGACATTTTATGATCCTACGAATATTACGGAGTAATACGATAATTGTTTAGAGTTATTAACGCAACCAATGTCGTTGAATTCGTTAAATTCCTCTTAAAAGGGTAATTTCATAATTTAATATCTCAAAGGCGATATAGTGATTTACCATCCAAGGGTAAAATAGTAAATTCATTATTATATTATTAATCCCAAAATTTATTTCCTAATATTTCTCTTTTCCTTTTTTTTTTCCTTTTTCTTTTTCCCTTTCTTTTTTTTCCTTTCTTTCATTTTTCCTTTATTTCAAATTTGGGCCTTGGGTCCATTTCATTTAAAAAAAAAAAAATCATCTCATCTCTTCTGTTGCGCCTAGGCCGTTTGGGCCTAGGTCCCAACCACTTGGGCCGCGCGCTGGCCTGCGCAGCCTGTTGCGCGGGCTAGGCCTGCGCGGCCTGGCTGGCCTGGCGGCCTGGTGCTGCTGGCCAGCCACTTTCTGGCCACCGGAATCTGGAAAATCCAGATTCCGATGAGTCCAACACCCCAAATTCCTCATTTTAAACTCAAATTCCACACTATCTTGCTATACTTTTGCTTCTAAACACTTCCAAACAAACCAACATTCAATTCCATATCACCAAACACCAATGTAACAACAAAATCAACTAGAAAATCACTTACCCAAGATTGAATTTGAGCTCCAATCCATTTTTCTCTCTTCCTCATCCATAACAAAACTCCAACCTTCATCCATGCCGAATTCAAAGCCTCAAAACATCCATAAGCAACAATTTGAGTTATAAATCAAATATAAATCCAACTTTAACCATCAAATTTGCTAACTCAAATAACAACTTACCTCCTTTCACTTTGAAACCCCAATGGTTAACTTTAACAACATGAAACCCAAATAAAATTGCACCAAAGGATTAAGCCCATTTCGTGCTCTTCATATTCCTATTTGCATGTCAAATTTCTTGGCTATAATGGGTTCAATTTTAGAGAGAGAAAGGTTGAACTAGAGAGAGAAATATTTGAGAGTGAAGGTAGAAGGAGAACTAACGGGAAAAAAAGGAGAGGAAAGGGGGTGGTTATAAAATTAAACAAATTGGCATAATTGCCAAATGGTCCTTCTACATTTGTGCCTCATTCCAATTAAGTCTCAAAACTTTTCTCTACAAGTTAATTGACCTTCATTTCATTTAATTCTTCACTTCTCAAAAATTAATTTCCAACACCACAAATATTTTTATGGTATTACAGTCACGGTATGACAAACGGCTCTATCATGGTGTCCAATGATGGCATGCCACGTGTACCAAAAAGCGACATGTGGCACGCCACGTGTACCAAAAAGTGACACATATTACGCCATGTGTACCAAAAAAAGTGACACGTGGCATGCCATGTGTTTCAAAAAGTGACACGTGGCATGCCACATGCACAAAAGGATACGTCCTGCGTGCCATTTTTTGTCCACGTGGCATGCCACGTCAGACGCCGTGACTGATCCGTTTGTTCTACCGGACAGAGGGTGCAAAGTGGCACAAAAATAAAACTTTAGGGTGTGTTTTTGTCAAAATAAAAAAAGTTGGGTGCAAAGTGGCAGTCCGTATAAAACTTAAGGGTGCAAAGTGGTATTTATGCCAATTAATATGAGAAAAAGTAGACTTTGAGAGAAATAATGAAAATGTTTGAGAAATAGTTGATAAAAAAGAAAAAGATTTGACAACAAGTCTATACTAACCAAATGTGTTTTGTGTTTACAGTTTTTTAAAACGCACAACAGTTTGTTGATCCAAACATGTTTCCTGTTTTTTAAAATTTGACAGCGTAACAAAAACAAAACAAAAACGAAACAAAAACAAAAAACAAGAAAACGGAAACGATGCCAAACGACCCCTTAAATACTTATTTTTTCATATTACTTGAGAGTCAAGATTGGGAAGGATATTGGTGGAAACTTTTTTTCCCAAATCCCACTTAATATATAAAATAATTTTAAAAACTCATATATAAACTTTTATAATCTATACTTAATTTTACTTATCTATTAATAAGTATGAACCGGTATAGTAAAAATTCAAAAAGTTTGGGGGGTGGCCGCCACCTCCGCCCCCTAGCTCCGTCCCTGCATAAAACATGCACGCATCAAATATGGTGGAACTTGAACCTAAAATCCCGTGGTTTAGGAAGCATGAGACTATATGGTTTTTTTTTTGTCGTCTATTGAATATCTGGTTCAAATTCACAGTCATCATCCCCATGCAAAACTTGACAACAAGTAACTAATGCAACAATAATTACCTACGCAAGCACATATCTATACTATATATAAAAGTACGAATAAGGGAAAACTTTATATTTTCCGATTGTACCCTTTTTTTCAAATATATTGCTAAATTGCCATTATTTAATAATATTTTAATTATTCCACTATTAAAATAATAGAAATTTCAATTATCCTCATTAATTAGATCCAACATGGCCAATAGGGATGCCCCATATCATCTTTAGCATCTGAATTTTCGTCCAAAACATTCTCCAAGTCGGTTTAGGAGAAGATCATCAATTCTGTCTAGAAATTTCAAGGGAAAAATCGTCCACCGAAATGGCAGAATTAGGTCTCGAGATAAACATAAAAGTTATAGATCTCGGAATCCTCTTTCCAACGATACCACATTTGCATTTTTCTGAGCTCTGGATCAAAAGTTATGAATTTTCTTCCAAAACTACTCTTGTGAGGTCCTCCTTTAAATAGGATTTAACAATGCTGCATCAGGGCTGAGTCATTACTGCATCATAATTACTGATTGGATTTGGACTCCTAAGAATATCAGATTTAGACTTCAAGACATCTGGCTTGGCAATTTGGACTTCATGAACTCAAACGAGCCTAATGTGTCTATAAGGCCGAAATGAGACAAAATCAATAGTTTCTCCAAAGCTATCTATACTATACTATATATAAAAGTACGAATAATAGAAAACTTTATGTTTTCCGATTGTACCATTTTTTCAAATATATTTCTAAATTGACATTATTAAAATTTATTATTTAGAAATTAATTATAAAATTTCAATTTAGACCGGATTAGAAGTTTGTAAAATTGATTTTCATTGATGAACATGCAAATTTCTATCGAATAATGGGAAACTTTATGTTTTCCGATTGCATCTTTTTTTTTTCAAATATATTTCTAAATTTCCATTATTAAAATTTAGTATAATTTTATTATTTAAAAATTAATTAAAAATTTCAATTTAGACCGAATTATAACTTTGTCAAATTGATTTTCGTTGATGAACATGCAAATTTCCTTTACTATTATTTTTTGAATTTAATTTTTTGCTTTTAATTTTAATTTTTTAAATCTCAATAAAAAGATTAAACTAACACTAACACGTACAATACTATTGTTAATGAAGCTCCATCTCTTCGCTATATAATGTTTTGCCGCATTAACTTTGTTGAATTCAATTGGAAATTGTTGAGTTAGAAGAGTAGGTGATATTATGATTTTGATTTTCTTGTCTTTGTGTGGTTATCAAAATTTCATAAGATGGTTATTATAATTTCATGAGGAGGTTATAAAAATTCCATAGTGTGGTTACCAAAATTTCATATGGAAGTTATCAAAATTTCATGGGAAGGTTATCAAAATTTCATAGGTGGTTACCAAAATTTCACAGGACCAGGTTATCAAAATTTTTTAGGAAGGTTATTGAAATTTCATAATAGTGGTTATCACAATTTGATAGAAAGGTTATCAAAGAGATTATCAAAATGTCATAACGAGGTTATAAGAATTTCATAGTGTAGTTAACAAAATTTCATAAGGAGGTTACTGATATTTCATAGGGAGGTTATCAAAATTTCATAATGTGATTATCAAAATTTCATATAAAGGTTATAAAAGTCTCAATTTCATAAGGAGTACCAGAATTTGATAGAATGTTATCAAATCTCATAGAGTGATTATCGAAATTTCATAGAGACCGGATTATCAAAATTTATAGGAAGATTATCAAAATTTCATAGTGTTGTTATCAAAATTTCAAAGCGAGGTTATCAAAATTACAGAATGTGTTTATCAAAATTTCATAGAGGGGTCAACAAATTTTTATAGAGAGGTTATCAAAATTTTATAAAGAAGTTATCAAATTTTCAAAATGTGATTACCAAAATTTCATAATGGTATTTCTGGGGAGGTTATCAAAAATTCATAGTATGGTTACCAGATTAGGAATGTTATTGAAAATTTATTATGGAGTAATCAAAATTCAGGGAGGATATCAAAATTTCATATGAAGGTTATCAAAATTTCATAATTTAGTTTTCAAAATTTCATAAGAGGGTTATCAAAATTTCATAGTATGTAGATCAAAATTTCATAAGGAGATTAACAAAATTTCATAATGAGGTTATAAAAAAATCATAGGAAGGTTATCAAAATTTGTAGTTATCAAGATTTCATAAGGAGATTATCAAAATTTTATAGGGAGGTTTATGAAAATTTTATAGGAAGGTTTATCAAAATTTCATAGCGATGTTATCACAATTTTAGAGTGTGATTACTAACAATTCATATGGAGATTTTTAAATTTTCATAACGTGGTTATCAATATATCATATGGAGGTTATTAACATCTCATAGTGTTGGTTATCAAAATTTCATTGGGAAGTTATCAACATTTCATAGTAAGATCTTCAAAATTCCTTAGGGAGGTTAACAAAATTATTTAAGAAGGTTAAAAAAAATTTATAAAAAGGTTCTCAAAATTCCATAGTATCGTTATTAAAATTTCATAGGAAGCTTATCAAAATTTCATAAGGAGGTAATCAAAAATAGTGTAATTATCATAATTTAATAGGGAGATTATCATAATTTCATATGAATATTTCATTTAAACACGTTGAGCCACATGCAACGCACGTGAAAGCTAAAACTAGTACCATAAAGTTTACCAATATATGCTGTAAATCCATGTGAAAGATACAAAATTTTTACTGGATTACTAAATACCACCCCCTTTTACTAGCCACCCCACCGCCTCCCCTTGGACTATTTTGCCCTTTACTTTATTTTCTTCAAACTTCAATATTTTCAATTCTCTCAACCTTCAAACTTTCAAAGCTCAATCATTCAAAATCATTCAAGTAAAACAACATCAAAACTCATACACAAAGATTTTTTCGGATTGAAAGTATATTTAAAAAAAAAAGAAAAAAATTGTTTATTTATCATTAATCAAAGATTAAAATCCTCTTGCTAATATTGACATATCCATACTCATTTAAACTAAATGAATTGTTCCATACTTATTAAAGGATAAAAAGAAATTAAAAGGAAAATCTAAAAGGATTTAAAAA
>AWUE01011828.1:0-17508 GCA_001974825.2 Corchorus olitorius | reverse complement strand
ATTTTAATCTTTGATTAATGATAAATAGATAATTTTTTTTAAAAAAAAAAAAACATACTTTCAATCCGAAAAAAATCTTTGTGCATGAGTTTTGATGTTATTTTACTTGAATGATTTTGAATGATTGAGTTTTGAAAGTTTGAAGGTTGAGAGAATTGAAAATTTTGAAGTTTGAAGAAAATAAAGTAAATGGCAAAATAGTCCAAGAGGGACGGTGGCTAGTAAAAGGGGACGGTATTTAGTAATACCCAATTTTTAATGTGCAATTTTATTTTATTCTTTTGGCATCAATAATGTGCATTTTTTTTTTTGCAATAATAATGTGTATAGTTTAATATCCCTATTTTTTTGGTAAACACAGTAAATCCCACCTCTAACTCCAAAAAAACTCAAAAAAAGCCGAAAATACAGTCAAAGCCTCAAAGGCCAAGCCCACAATAACCAAAACTCACGATTATAGAACAAATAAAAATTCAGCGCAGTTCTTTCTATCAAAACCCCGCCAATTACGCAGCTTGTCAGTGGCCTAGCCATCTATTTTCCACTTCTTCTTCCCAATCCCAAAGCTTAAAGCCTAAAACCCACTTCACAGTTTCCTCACATAGTATCAGTCAAACAACAAAATACCCATTTCTCCAAAAAAGAAAAAAAAGCAGCAGCAAAGAACAATGGGTGGGCAGGAAGAAGAGGCGGGAGGAGGGGAAGAGTACTTGTTCAAGATTGTGCTGATTGGCGACTCAGCCGTTGGGAAATCCAACCTTTTGTCACGCTTTGCCAGAAATGAGTTTGACAACAACTCAAAGGCAACAATTGGGGTTGAGTTTCAGACCCAAGTTGTTGAAATTGATGGGAAAGAAATTAAAGCACAGATCTGGGACACTGCGGGTCAAGAGAGGTTTCGAGCTGTTACTTCTGCTTATTACAGAGGAGCTGTTGGTGCTCTTATTGTTTATGATATTACCAGGAGAAGTAGCTTTGATAGCATTAAGCGCTGGCTTGAAGAACTTACCAGTAAGTTCATCTTTGTTTCCTTTTTTTTAAAAAAAAAAAATATTTGTAAACCATTGAATGGATTCTGGATTGCAAATTAAGTTCATTTGGGGATTTGAAGACAGAGTTTAATTTAGAGTCAAGTGAGTGCATTATTTGTTTTTGCATGCTGCATGTTTGGTAAGAAAGTAGAATTAAAATGAAATCCCTGAATTTCTTAAAGACTAGTAGTGAGTTTTATGAATTCTGTGAATCATTTCAATTATGATTGGATATATAGATAAATTTGGCAAACATATGGATAGGTTCTGTTATTGTAAATTCCTTAAAATGCAGATCCAAAGTGGGAATTTTGACTTTTGCAAGCCAAATAGTGTTATTGTGTTTACTGTTGCAAAACAATATTTTTGACTTTTTGGCTTGCTAATTGCTATTACTAACTTTTTCTTACATGTCTGGTTACTTTTCTATCTATTTTGATTGGAAAAACGCGTTATAGAGGTATTTGGTTAAGCATCCAGAAAATTATTGCTCATCTTACCTTCTCATAAAGGCAATCTTTAATGCAAAGATACAACTTTTTGAAGGTGTTACATGGAAGAAATGGAATTAACTTTTGCTTTCCTTTGAATCTTACTTTTTCTGGTTGATTTTAAGGTTTAAAGAATTTAGAAGAGACTATTGTTTTGTTCCCTGAAATGTGCAAAGTTTAAAATGTACTGAAATTTATTTAACCTCTTGTAAATAATTGTGCAGCTCATTGTGATACTACTCTGGCAAGAATGCTGGTAGGGAACAAATGTGATTTGGAGAATATTAGAGATGTGAGTGTGGAGGAAGGCAAAAGCCTTGCAGAAGAAGAAGGCTTATTCTTCATGGAGACATCTGCCCTCGACTCTACGAATGTTCAGACGGCTTTCGAGATTGTTATCCGGGAAATCTACAACAATGTCAGCAGAAAAGCCCTAAATTCCGATGCATATAAGGCCGAGTTGTCTGGGAATCGAGTAACGCTGGTAAAGGATGGAGCCAACTCGTCCAAGCAGGGCTTCAACTGCTGTGCTAGATGAGCACACTTCACTTCTTCACTCTCTCCACGGATACACTATCGGAGTTGCTTTACACTATTTTCCCACATTTTGCCCCGGCGAGTCCGCCTAATTATTAGTAATTTGTCAGTTTTGATGCTTCTAAGGTCTCATTTTTGGTAATGTGAGAGTTATAAAATAAGACTGCATTTTTATTTTAGATGAATGTACTATAAGTCGATAACATTTGCTATGTTACTTGGGCATATTTATTCCATATAGGTCAAAAAAAAGATCCTCGAAAGTTTAAATTAGCAGGTTTACCAAATTGCATGTTTTATACTTTTACTCTTTAAGACATGCCAAGAGATTTCCACGACTAGAATGGAAGAGAACATATTTGACCTTGGTAAGTGGTAACTTCGTGGTGCCTCGATCTTTTATTGGAAGAAAAATTAGAGTTCTTAAAATCGTATATCCATACATCATGAAAATCTGTAATTCACGGCAGGGATTAGGAAATAATTATCAGAAGTTTTAAATTTCAACTGTTCCATAGTCTACTCTACAGTCTACAGTGGAACTATGTGCTAAACAAACTACTATGAGAAGTTCTAATGAATGTACATTGGATAGAATGAAAAAATGGCCCGATACCCGCTATTAGCAACTAAGAAGTAAGAACTCATTCTACTAACATAAATAAATATTTACACTGGTTTGATAGAGCACAACAGACCTGATTCCAGCATCAAAGAGGACTTTCTGCCTTGAATATCTGTAAAAAAAATTGTGAATACCCAAGGTTTCCTTAAGGTTTCCTCAATGCTGATGCTGCTCCCATGACAACAGCCAAGATTATACCCACGCCCGCCCCAAAAGAGGCACCTACAGCTGCAGATGTCAAAGAGGATGCCTTGGCTTGAGAATCCTTCTTATCTGCTGTCATAGCATTCTCTTGTGCCAACTCCAATGAAAGCCTATCTCTAGCAAGTTCCTTCAAAATATGATATCAAACAAGAAACTCAAAAATCGTTCACGAGCATGCAAACTTAATAAAGCAACAAGGAACTGAATTGTGTAGTACAAATAACCACCTAATTGCTTCTGATGCATACTGTATAGCCACTCAATGTGTTGATGACAGTGTTTCAAAGTTCATCCTATTGATATTAATTAACTATTAACAAATGCATATGGCATATACACCAGAAGGATTTAATTATAGAGATCAATATGAAAACAATTCTATCATGCCCCTTGTGCAAACCAAATATTGTACATTAAAGGTGTGTTTGGTTAAAGGATGATGGCTTGTGCATAAAAGTATTGTATGTACAATACCCTTGTGCACAAACCATCTTTCCCATCTCACCCATCATCACAAACACACTCTAATTACGTTATTACTTTTATTTTTGGTGACACATAAGGAAATACTAGCTGTTCAGGACCCAATTTGCATATAACTAAATGGGATAGAATTCATTCCCCTTTATGCAGCGATGATAAGCTGTCTGGTTAGAAGCATCAGGCAACCCAAGGTATTTCCATGATAAGCAAATATATCACTAGATTATATGGACTGTGTTTTTCTTTAGTAACTATTAAAGTCAACCATGTACAAAACTGCCTAGATAATTCAGTTAGAAACAAACATGTCAACGTTATCAAAGCATTCAGCCAAAAAGTGTTATCAAAGAAACAACAAAGTTTCAATTTTCCATAACAAGGTTAACTTTTATACTTTTTCTTCATCATTTTTTCACTTTCTTTTTAGCTATTTTATCATATACACAAATTTTTCCATAACAAGGTTAACTTTTATACTTTTTTCTTCATCACTTTTTCACTTTCTGATTAGCTACTTTATCACCATTGCTATCGACAGGATTTCATCAATTGTTTTCAGAAAAAGTTAAAATGAAAATGCTTAACCCATTGTGGAGTACCCAGATTCTTTCTTTAATTGAGTCAAAGAATGCTTTACAAATCTAGAGATACTATTGTGGGCAAAGAAAAATCTATAAATATTTTTCTTCTATAAATTCTCTACTGCCAACAAGGAACTCATTAGTAGTTATGCACATTCAAAGCTATGAATAATATATAATTGTACCTCCAGGGATGCCTCTTCATGGCTCCGAAGAACACGATGAACAAGTTGGCAAAGAGAATTAACCCCCTCCACAGGGAAAACAGTATCTTTCCTTTGGAAGGGCCGGCGAACAAGGTCAATGGGAGCAGAAAGCAGCTTTTGAACACCCATTCTGCCATCAGAATCTTCACTTATTACACCCCAAGGCAATGAAGCACTAGCAGCACCAGGCATAATATATGGACAAGAATTGATAACTTCAGAGGTACTTGGAGATGCTTGATATGCCTGAATTACTGAATTAATTGCACCTCTCTGTTGATGTGCACTAACAGAAAACTTATTCGTTATTGCAAGGACCCATGGAATTCCAAGTGCTTTTGCCTCATCTAATAGTAGTGAAAGGGCTGGGTACTGTTGTGATGCATCTTGATGATTGTACCGAGGTATCTTATGAGATAAATTATGCACAAGAACAATTAAATCAGTCTTCCTACTAAGGTCACGGATGCCCCTCCATAGTTCATCTTTGAACCGGGAAGCCTCCATGGCCAGCTCCTACAACACACAGCGAACACAGGGGTAAGTAACTTACATTCACAATTTCCTTAAAGTCCCAAAGGTGAATTAGTATTCTTTTAACACCAATATAAGTTCTAAACAAAGATTATTTCCCAACAAAAGATCTGAAGCTACATACTTCATCAAAATTTAAAATGTTTAACTGTTGTACCACCGCAACTCCACTGTCAACCATGAAATCATGGGTGAAAGTGCAGGTTAAAATGGGATATAATATTTCCTATCCCACTGTATGAGCATTTATATTCAATAACTCCAAAAAAAGAAGATATAAATAATATGAGTAGTGGACTAAGGTAAAAGGAATGTCGATATAGAAGGCATTAAATCAGGGGCCCGCTGGCAAACAAAACTTTTAATCATAAAAGTTCTAGTCTCAATAATATTCCTCAAATTTTCTGTGAAAATCTACCTGCAAGTTTACTCCAGGTGAATCAGAGTAGCATAAACCGCCAGCAATACCGTCTTGAAAATCCGGTTCTACTTGTAGATTTTCAATATTGCTAATAGCAGTCAATTTTCCTTGACCCAATATTGCCTTGAAAAGAGAGGTCTTGCCAGCACCCTAGTGAACCCATTAATAAAACATTCAGCAATGAGGAAACCAAAAAAAATAATACAAAACTTACAAGTTGAAAAAGGAAACAAGAATACCACCTCAAGACCAAGAAGTCGCACCCTGCGAGTTCTAACATGAACCTCCTTGGCAGCAGTTGTAAAATCACTAGTACAGAATATGAAAAATTCACTCAAACCTTCTGGCCTTATGTATTTTTCTTGATGAGATGATCCCATATTATGTTCTCTGTTAAGATTTACAGTCTCTGAATCAATCGAAGGAAACATGGGCATGAAGGACTCTGCTACAATCTGCTGCTTAGGAGGTCGCCTCAAGGGAGCTCCAACTAAGACTCTAATTTTTTGTAATTCTGGTGGTTCTCCGTTACCAGATGAGTAAGCTGGTGCCGAAGGAAATGATTCCACTGTAGTTGAACACCTAATAAGAACAAACGTCATTAAGCTCTTACCATCACGATCACATGCATTCGTTTGAATGACATATTTAAGATGTATTATTTTGCTAAAGATGAACCAGATAAGGAACCAAACACTAAATATGTATTTCTCTACAGAAGGTGGATCTGGTTCCATTAGTTTCCCATTTTTTTTCCAGTGTGACCCCCTGATCGATAAAAGGAGTACAGAGTTGTTATATGGATCCTAGCAGCTGCTTTTCACTGATCAGATGTTTGAGTACTAATTTTTAAACTGATCAGATCCTAACTGTACCGGGATTCCTGTGACTAGTTAGGGTTACTTGGGACTGATATTTCAGTTGAGTTGGCTACCTCAAGTCAAAACTATAACACCATACCCAACTTACTTGATCATAAACCTGCTCAATGTAAGCGAATATTAATTAAAAAAAAAAAAAAGAAAAGAAAAAAGATACAAACACATAGAAGCACCCTTAGGAGTTGAAACCAAGATTAACATCTTGGAGAGAAATTGACTATAATTTATTATATTGGATGGGCATAAGAAGATAATTATAAATAAAAAATATAAACAAGAAGATGATGACAAAACCCTACCATTTTCCATTTACTTGAGCATGAACCAGCGTGCATAGATGCAACCTGAATCCAGTAATATCAACCTTTAGTGGTTCTGCATTCTTCTCTCCAGGAATGCCATTCCACCCAAGAGGAACAATTGAAGTAGCTGTACGAATGATAGGAGACTCAACAATATGCCCAAGCTCTACAGCACCTGCAACCGCAAGGCCAAGCCATTGTTGCAGATGTGGAAACTGTTGCAATTGCTCCATTCCAAAAAAAGTTGAAGCAGTATCGTTCATGCACAGGTCATAAATTCTGAAAAGAAAAAAGAAGATAAGATAATGAATCACTTGTGCGATTCAAAGTACTCACAAAGTTGAAGTGAAATTTTTGCAATATTTGCATTCAAACTTTAAACTGAAAGTTAAAGTGAACAGCACTAGGAGTTAAAATATTGCATAAATAATTATACCTTTGAAATCGAGACCTGTATGACTTCATTGAATGAGATTGTAATCGTTCCCTCAATTCAACAATCATAGATCTGACCTGAACATGTCTTTGCCAGAAGAAAGCAAACAAAATGAGAGGTTGAAAAATAAATAATAACCAGCCAATATTCATAAAGATGGCCTGAACATGGCTATGGAAATGGCATAACTTATGAAAAATAAAATACCAAATCTTTCTACCAAATGAAGCCTGGAAAGAAGATGCATAAGTAAAGGAAATTCATACCGATGTCAACTTTGAGTACTCTGCACCGGAAAGTGATTCCACTGATGAATTCCCCAACAGATAAAGCTGTTATTTAGTGAATTTGCTTAATTACTTGATTCATATAAATAATCCAAGCAATAGCATGACAAATTTGGTAGAATTATTAAGCAATGTAGCATTTGGAGAACAAATAATATTATGCCATTAAAAAGGGGGAAAAAAAGAACCAATGATATCTCTATGAATTGATGTAGGTTAGTACTTTTGTTAAAATTTCATGAAGTTCCTAATGCTAAACCTCAAATATGTAAGCCAGTAGAAGTGAGACCTTAGGACCAATCCAAGTCACATGCCCCTTGACACATGTGCAGTTCATTGCTACTCAGAAACAACCGTCAGCAATTGCTGATAGCAATCAACAATTTAGAAGAATATCATCAAAATGCCTATTTATGTTGTACATAGCAAATTAACAAAAAAAAAGACCAATTTCTACAATACCTACCACCTTCATCTGTTAGATAATTGAAAAAACAAACAAATAAAATAAAGTACTTGTCATATATACCTCTCCAAAGGGCACATATGAAGGTAAAGAAGGCACTCTACGCCATCTCCTTTTGCCCCCATTACCATTGTTTTTTTCTGTTAACTTTCCAGATCCCGTTTCTGACGCACCATTATCAGTCTGAGCAAATGGTTTGAGAGATATGCCATCAGCACCCTCTTGAATTTCAAGAGATTGTGGTCCAACAGCTACATCCTCAATTGAAGATGCAGTGGTAGAGTCAGCTGAAGATGGCTCTACAGTATCAACTTGCTTTCCTTTGTATCTTTTAAATTGTCTTCTAACACCTTCTAATGGAACAAGCCTTGAAAGTCTCCAGAAGGGACCCTGGACAGGACCTACACCTATAACCAATTGCTCCCCTTCATTCTCTTTAAGTTTCTCAGCCTTCCGTTTCTGTGACCCTTGTTCATTCTTTAATGTTGATGAACTGGCCATTTCAGAGGACATCAAACTTTGGGCATTATAGTGATGGAAATAAGCAGGTGAAAGGATGCGGGGTACAAGATCTTCAGGAATGCAGTAACTCTTGAAATAGTGCTGCCATCCTTTTTGATTAACATAACTGGGAAAAAATAACATAAAACACAAACAGAACAAACACATTAGCTACCGAAAAGAACAAACAGATGATTACACTAGAAAAGGGGTAAAAGAGGGTAGAACACTTACTCTCTTAAAGCAGCATTCCCTACCGGAGGTTGAGAAAATGTTATACACTTGACCTGAACCTTTTCAGTTTCTTTTGATGAAGATGATACAGCAATGACCCTCAAAATGGCAAGGGTAGCCAATGCTGCTACCTACAATGTCAAACATAGAGAAGGCATGAAATAGATGGTGAAACACATGCCAGGTAAATCCTACGTAAAACTGGCCAATCAAACTTACCGCTCCACCGAGTGAATGCCCACATAATACAAGTTTTCTTTTCCTTTTCTGAGCAAGCCTGTACAATTCCAAAGCAGGTATGCCTTTTGCACGAGCCAAGAAACCCTATAGATAATAATTTGGAAAGAAAATAAATAAAGGATGTTTAACACATATAAGTATTAATTATCAAACCCATGACAACAGGATTACATGAAACTATGAAAATAGCAAAACTATTCAGGACTTGCAAGAACAAACAGTTAAAACACAACAATGTATCCTACAAATTAGATTCTACTATATATGAATGAATAGACTGTAACCATACCCTATGGGCAGCAGGTTTAGGCCTATCATTAATCTGCTGAGGTTTTGATTCCAAGGAATTGAACTGGTTTTCTCCATTTCCTTTTTTCCTTTCACCTATTTTAGCTTCATTTACTTCAGTCTGGCCCATATCCTCCATAACATCCTCATGAAATATAGCACCTTGAAGTATGTTTGCATCAGCCATGACATCTCTTAATGGGAAGAAAGGAGAGGAAACATACAAATTAAGCTTTTGAAAATTATGAATATTAGTCAAATTATAAATTAGTGTGTTCTTACTTGTACTGTTTGGTTCCAATAAAGGAAGCAAATAGTGTATCACCTGCTTCTGCCAATAGATACCTATTGATGCAAATGAAGAAAAGAGAAAGAACAACTGTCAAGTTTAATAATAACATCTGTCACATCTCAGACAACTATGCCTGCAACTGATTAGTAGTAGGTCATGGTGGACCACCCAACTAAATGCAGGTCAGGCAACCATCTAACTAAATCATCTATGTCATTCCACTCTATCTTGAGCAATATCACGCGTTAAATCTCATGTACAAATGACATTGATATTTATATTTATGATGGATGGACACGGGTATATTCAATCTTATTTAAGATGCTTATCTCTATCTTATAACATATCAATTTAATCCAATTCTTGCATCATGAACAAAGCTACACAAGCAAGCATGTTGAATAGTTGAGGAGCAAATGAGAAAATTAGACTTATATTGTACTTTCCTATCAGCATCATATACACGTTTTACACAACCAACTTAAAATTTATAGCTTTAAGTTAAGAAGTAAAATGGAGCTTCCAGAAACATTAAATCATCTTCGCCAACATTCTCATAGCTTGCTATTAAGGTGCATATGATTCACCCAAACATGAGTATACAAAAAAGTCCATAGGAGGAAATCATCAAAATGAGTGTAGATCATAATGCAAGAATAAAGAAACCTGTGTGGTACATGATCCGAAGAAGGTTGCACACGTTCTAGAGAAACAATCTGTCCACCAAAATCAGCCTTAAACTTGTTTACAGCTCGAATCATCTCAGTAGCAGGTCTCTGCCATGTAAAAAAAATGAATGATTTGCCATGAGTAACTAAATTTTCTTATGTTTTTACCTTGAGCCGCAATGCAATTTTTCCTTTTCACTGTAATTAGACATAGATTAACCTTAGAAATCACCTTCTTATTAACTTGTAAATTCAATTTAGCATTTAATTATCAAATTACACATTTTCACCAAAACATACTAATAAATTAAGCTTAATGGGAATGTTTGGAAAATGAGGGAGTCAGCAGTACCTTGTAAACGCACTCTGAGAGGACCATGCAACAAAGAATGTCTTGCAAATCAGAGAGGGAATCGGCCTTGACGGCTCGACAAAGTTCTTGGAGCTGACGTTTATGTCGCTCGTACTCTTGCTGGAGTTTCTGGCGATGCTCTCTGTCGCCGGAGTTCCACGGCGGCCACTGCCACTTCATCCGCCACTGAAGGGGACCCCAAGAGACCTTGAGGATCTTGGCTCTTTGGTCCTTGATCCATGTCTCCACTCTGCTCTGTATTGATTCCATTATTCGAAAAACACAATTTTTTTTTTTTTTAATTTGGTTTCGTTACTGTTGAGATTTGAGAAGAAGAGAAGAAAAGAGGGAGGGAGAGAGGGATAGGGCGAATCCGAGTATTATTGGGGAAGCCCATAAAGTATATGCTGCCCCAAATCCAAATGTTTACGTGTTCCTCTTTTTCTTTTTATTTTCTTTTTTTTTAATCCTCTTTAAGTCTTCTTTTTTTTATGCGTTTTTTTTTATTCGTAGAAAAAAATATTATATGTAATTACCAAACGAAGTAGATACTGATGGCCAAAAAAAAAAAAGTAGAGACCGAAAGCAAGAAGAACAGAAATACATGAGGAAATTATCTTTTAACTAATAGTAATTGAAATCAGGGGAAAAAAATGTTGGATAAGTTTTTTTGGGTAGAAAAATAAAAGTTTAGAAACATGATAACTTACTAGGTATCCTAACTTTAAGCCTCTGTTTGGTTCAATGGGGGTGGGGAGTAGGGTGAGCAACGGGCGGTTCGGTTCGGTTTCGATTTTGTGGTTCTCAAAATCAACTACAAACCGATAACTAATTTTTGGAACCGTCAACTGACCATTTAACCGCCTAAACCGACTATACGGTTTAGACGGTTATGCGGTCGGTTAAACGGTTTAGACGGTTTAACAATTATATATATTATTATATATATATATCTAATATTAGTATATATAATATATATTTAATTATCTATATAACTAAACGGTTCGGGTTCGGTCGATTACGGTTTTGAGAATCCCAAACCTGTGCACCGACCGTTTAGCACTAAACTGTTTGGCGGTCCAAACCGCCAAACCGACTAAACCGCCAAACCATCAAACCACAAATTAGAGCTGGCGGCGGGCGGTCTGGACCGCCTACTGCTCAGCCCTAGTGGGGAGGGGTGGGGTGGAGGGTGGGGGAGTTTTAAATATTTTATGTTTGGTTCAACCGAGGAGTAAGGAGCAGTGTTTTCAAACCTTGACTGGCCAGTCGGACCGGTTCAACCGGGATCCGGAGGCCTATGCGGTCCGGAAGGGGAGGGGTTTGGCCCGGTCAAGACTCAGTCAATAACCGGTTTGACCGGAGATTGACCCGGACCCGGACTGGATTGGACCGGGTTAATATGCTTTTAATGGGGAAAATTTTTTGAAAAAAAAACATTTGTTGCCCATGGGATTCGAACTCTCAACACTTAATGAGCAAAAAATCTTGTTTTAACCACCAAACCAAAAACTTTTTTGTGATATATATGCATCATAATATAATATTTATATATAGAATATTAATAATCTAATATATATGAAACCTCTTATGATCTGGCCGGTTGAACCGGGTGACCCGGTTCATCCGGGACCCGGAGGCCTCCACGGGTCAAGCACCGGGCTGGGTATGAAAACATTGGTAAGGAGGGGTGTTCTCATGTTTTGTGTTTGGTTGGGATGAGGAGTTTTTTGTGTATTTTTCCAATTTACCCTTATGTATAGGAAGTAAGAAATGATATAATTTTTTTATACATTTGATTATTTCTCTTGGGATGTGCTTTCTAATTTATTATATGTCTAAAAATAAACTTCAAATATAACATAATAATTTATAATTGAAATATAAATTTCATCTTAATATTATGGAACATAATTTCCATCTTCTAGCCAAAAAAATAATAATAATATAATAGCATCAATATGGAATATAATTTCCGTCTTGACATATAATAAATTAATAATTAATATGGAATATAATTTTCTTCTTGACATATAAGCAGTGACATATAAGCAGTGAAATGTTAGGATGGAGTAGGGTTTTATTAAATAAGGTTAATTTCGAAATTACATTAATGTTATGAGGGCAATTTTACCCATAAAATTTCTAGCCAACAGCCACCCCTCAAACTACCCTAATTTGGAGGAGTCCAATATAAGAGGTTTGGAGGAGTTTTAATGGCTACTCAAAGCCCCACCCTTCCAAAACCCTCCACACCCCTCCACACCCTTCCAACCAAACAAATGCTAAGGAAAAAACATCAACCCCTTTAGAGCCCTTTTGTTTTGATGTAATTTAATCACTTTCTATAGAAAGTATAAGGTAGGAAATAACTTTAGCATGTTTGATTATTTTTTTTAGAGAAAGTTTAGGGTAAGAAAGTTTAACTGACCCAAATACTTTCTCTCCAAAGTGAGAAAGTGCTTTAACACCTCCCTGGTGTTAAAGCACTTTCTCTTTTTTCTCATGAAAGTGGTTTTAAGACAAAATTACTTAAAAGGAACTTATTTTTAAAATTTAAAATATTCATCAAAGGGTTTTTTAATAAATTTAACTTTACTTTCTTAGGAATTTAATTTAAACTTTAGAGGTTAAACAAACATGTTTAAGTATTTTCTTAAGAAAAAACTTTCTTTTTTTTAAGGTAAAAGATGTGAATCTTCTTATTTAACTTGGAGAAATATTACAATCACGTTGCAGTACATCCAAGACTAAACTAGGAACCTCTTCCATCCAAACAAAATCTTCTTGTAAGGAAGAGCCATAACTAGCCAAAGCATGAGCTAAAGCATTACCATCTCGTCCTACATGACAAAAAGAACATGACCAAAACAGAGAGCTATGGAGCCTAAGTTCTTCAATATCGATCGGTGAAAGATCTGGTGATGTCAAATTTACTCTCTTAATGATTGACAGCGCATCTCCTTCCAAATTCCAATATAACATCCTAGAAACCCATATCCCGAGCCCATTCAACAGATTTGAGGGCAGGTTTGGCTTCTGCAGCAAACGTATGCAATACATGCTCAAAACGACCTGCTACAGCACCCATTACTAGACCATTGTTATCCCTCCCAACAGCACCAAAACTACCAGTATTTGAAGCGCCATGAAAGGAGCCATCGAAATTAATTTTAATAACTCCTCTCGGTGGTGCTTCCCATCTTACATTGATCACAGGTTTTGGCACAACTGTCACTGCTTCATGGCATCGTTGGAACTCCAAAATGTAAGATCGAATGAACTCCGCCGTATGATGCGGATTTCTTTGAATTTCCTCATGAAACTCAGTATTCCTATCATTCCATACAGCCTAGGAGGTAAAGAGTGCAATATCACTCCATTTAGAAGCACCAAAGAAACCATCCATTGAACGTGAACCCTCCTCAATCTCACTGCTCATATATTTATCCCTAACAATCTCCCATACTGCAGCAGCATGTTCACATTCTAAAATGGCATTAGGCCCCGTTTCTGCACTTTGTTTACATCGAAAGCATGTGTAATCCACATCCATTCCTCAATGATAAAGATTGTTAGCAACTGGGAATATATCTTGGGTCATTCGCCAGCCAAAGATCTTCACTTTTGGAGGGAAGTTTGCTTGCCAAACAGTTTGATAGACCTACTTATCATGCTCTATCATAAATGGATCTCGGTCATCATCCTCCCTGTAGACACGTATTTTTGGCCTGTATCCTTTTTAAAATCGCATCTAGCATATTCCATGATTTGAATTAGTAGTCAGATTTTAAGACATCGGTCATTTACCTTACCTTTCTTTTGGGCTTATTACCAATTGGGACATCTTATTTGAATGAAGTTCATTTAGACCGTTTTTCTTTAATTGGGTCTAAATCAGGTCTAAATCTTTTTGTTATTATTGGACTAGTGACCAAGCCCTTTCCTTTCTCCCTTTCTCCCACTTCGTGAGGTCATCTGCCATTAGATTGAATTTTGTTTGCTGGTGGGCCTTTGGTTAGGCCCGACAAGCATTTGGATCACCTGTTGTCTTCCTTTCTTTCTCTATTATAGGCAGGATCACTCCCATTACCTTGTTTTATTGCTTATCTAAAATTCACTCTCTTTTGGGCTCTTTCTTGATTTGTCTTTTGGGCCTCATCACCTTTTGCTCATTTGAAATCTTGGTGTTTAGCTTATGGGACATGCTAGTTGAACTTCTATTTATTAGGCATTCTAGGCCATTTCTTACTTGGACGATCCATTCTCTATTTTAAAAGAGATTTCGTTTCCCATTTCTTTTTACAGCTTATCGAAATACAAAAGAAGGGATAGACAAAATTTTTTGGAGTAATTGGACTTGTTTCCTTTTGCCTTGTTCTTGTTGCATCCCTCGTGCTCTTTCCCACCCAACTCTCAACATGGTCACGTGCCTCTGCATTGCATTCATCACTAAGTCAGCATTCTTCACCAATAGAACATTAACTTGGCAGCATACATTGCATAGATAGTTCATCAATTCATAGCATTTCACTGGTTTACAAGTATGTGGCATTTTAATTAGCATTTTACATTTTCAATGAGCATTTTTCATTTTCCACATGCATAATTCAGTCTGTAAGAGTTTCATTTATAAATTTTCAAAGACACTCCATAGTCAAAACCCATCACTCAAGCATAAACAGCACTTCAACAGCACATTCATGACAATTCATTCAAGCATATAGCAAGGGAGATCTCAAAATACAAGCGATTGCAGAGTCATCAATTCAAGACTACAACATCATCACGGTTTCATGCATTGCTTTACATTTAACAAGATAGGCAGATCCAGTAAGTCCACTACCCTACACGAATTCAAGTCAGCAGAACAGAGCAAGAAACATTTCATATATAGGTAGTGTCATCGTCATCAATTACAGGCAGTTACAGGCATTATGTTCAACAAGTAATTCAAAGAAGCTCAATTCAGTAAAACACAAGAATAAGTAGCAATCAAACTCAACCATGCTTCCACCAATCAATTCACATTCAAAATGACAGTAAGACATGGCAATAAGATGGAGATACATGATCAATTCACATAGCAACCAATACACTAGCAGAAACCTTAGGAAAACCCTAATTTCAAGCCAAAACAAGTTCATCCATTTAGAGGGAACCTTGAAGAAATCCAAAAAAAGAAGTCAATTTTTTAGCTCTCTATTCAAATTTTCTGTTCTAGTTCATCGAAACACAAAAAAAAAGCCAAAAAGATTTCCTTTTATTTCTTTTCTTTTCCTAGTTAACATCAACAGTAGCTAAAAATAAAAAATTCTTTCTTTTAGTTGGGATTCTTTTAGTCTGTAGTTCATCAAAAAAAAAACCAAAAAAGATAGTTTCACTTTTCATAGTTTAGTTTGGCAATACAGAAAAAAAAAACAGTTTTGCATTTTCCTATTTTTGCAATATATAATACCCAAACACAAAAAAAGACCTTACCTTTCTAGTGTTACCTGATCTGATCTCTTTTCTTATTCTCTGTTCATCTTTTTGGTTTGCTTAGCCCTTTCCTGCAAAAAAAAAAAAGAAACGTAGTATGGGGAGTTAGTTTCGGATCAGTGAGAGTTAGTAGTTAGGAAGGTCGGATTCAAATACCATTCGGTCAAAAGAGAGTAGCAAGAGAGGGGAGAAACTTATCTCAAATACAGCCGCATCCGACGGTTAGATTTTCAAATCGGAGAGCTCGAAGTTAGGCAAGACCTAGATCTAGGAAGTTTCAGCCATCATTTGTTGAATCTGAGACCAGATTCGAGTCGGGGGCGTCGAGATGAGTCTCCCGGTTAAATTTCGGCTTTAAAGGTGATCGGAAGTACCTCCGGCGCGGTGGTTCAAGGCGGCAACGGTGGTGTGGCGATTTCCGAGCGGCGTAGAGAGAGAAACAGACGGAGGAGAGAGAAGGTGAGAGTTTAAGTTTAAATCTAAATTTCTGTTTTAGTTAGTATTTATACTATGTTATACTTTCGTGATATATTATGATTTTAGTTGAAATGTTTATTAGTTATTCAATTAAATCATAGTTTTATTAGGCCTTAGATTTCCTGTTTTAGATTTCATGCATTTGAACCCTTAAATACTTGTATTTTAGTTTGATTTAGTCCTTTTTGAAGTTAATTAGTTCTTATAAAGACATAAGGTTTTTTCCGTGTTCACCTAGGTCCCTGGATATTTACGTTTTAGTCTAATGAATCTGAATTTATTGTAGATTAGGGTGCAGTTAGCTTTAAAAAATAGGCTTTAATTTAATATAACTTAGTAATTATCTAATTTGTTAGAATTAATTCAACTATTATATTATGGTAAGTTAAATTTGAATAAAATAGTTTAGGAAATTAAAGATCAAACTAAAGGGAAAAAGGGCTTAATTATAAGGTAAATCAACTCGACAAGAATAAGGAGGCTAGAAGAAACGTTTTTTTGAATTGTTTAATTATTAAGGCAAATCTGGGATTTGGGGATAAGATTTAGAAAATTACTTTAGGCAATCAAACTTCTATTTTGGTAATTTAAATAAGATTTTTTGAATCGAGCTATTACTTGTATTTGGGCTTAGGGTTAATATTTGGGTTTGTCTCTTTATTTTAAATAGGTATTTATCTTGGGCCTGTTTGTTTTACTTGGGCTTTGATTTTAATTAATTAAATTAGGCTTTATATATATATATATATATATATGAGTTAGTTCCTATTTATTTCCCTTTTTTTTGTTTGGGCCTCTTCATACATATGTTCTTTGTTTCTTAATCTATGTCAGGCCCATTTCTTAATTTGGGGTTTCGCTTTTTTGTTGTTTGTTGTTGTTAGGCTTTTTGCTTTCGGGCCTGTCGAAACGTTCGGGTCCAGGGAACCCTGCCGAGACGACGTTGGTAAAAAGGAGTCGCCACTAATCTTTTTTATGGTGTGATTAGCCACCTATCTTAAGTTTAACACTAACCTAGGCTTGGCGAAGGTAGTACTAAACCTAACCATGTCTACTTAACCAGAGATTCTGGGCTCGGGAGTCGGTTACGCTCGGGGAAGGATTAGCACCCCCGAGACGCCCGTCAAACGACGGTACCTCTAGTCTAAACTAAATCTGATGGGTTAATACTAAAGGTCGCTTTTAAATCTTAATCTTGATTATTAAAAAGAGTTATAAAAGGAAAACAAAACCATTTTTGAAAACGATGTCGAGAATTCGAAGAATATAATCGAACACTGTCGATTAATCCAATCACAATTCTCTTTCACTGTTTGCTCTCTTGTTTATCCTTTTCTCTTCGAAAAGGAAATTTTGAAAATGCTATGAGAAAACCCTTTACCATTTGATTTTTTTTTTCTAAAAACTTACCAATTTTATTAATTTCCAAAATCTTCCTTCGGATTTCTTTATTTTCTAGAACCTTCTTCTGGAATTATCCAATCTTTTAT
>AWUE01011825.1:0-33086 GCA_001974825.2 Corchorus olitorius | reverse complement strand
GTTCTCTTCGAGTTTTTCTTAAATCAAAGCCAAGAGTCCACTTTTTTTTTAAAAGGAAATGAAATAGGCATTTAAAAAATCAAGGCTTAAGTTTTATTAAAATGGGCAGTTTTTCATGAAGAAATGAAAAAGGGATAAATAAAAAGGAAAATGAAAATTCGTTTTTCTAGATAAAAACTAAAGAAAGGGGATTTCACAAAATGGTAATTCAAAATTTCAAACTGAAATAAAAGAATTCAAATCAAAAAATTCAAAGTTCAGAAGAACTTTCAAACTTAAATAAAATTATAAAAATATTAAAAATCCAAAAATATCAAAATGAATTCTTTTTTTTTCCTTGAAAGAATTTCAATAAATCAAAATTCAGCCAGTTTTATTTTCTAGGAAGGGAAAGTTCTCATTTTCAGTTTCTTTTCAAAATAGAGTCATTTTGAACCCGATTTTCTTAAAATCTTTTCATGAGGAACCCGGAAGAGAACAAACAGTAAAACGGGGATAAGAGATTGATCGAAGGGTCCGATCATTTCTTTCACAACCCAACAATTTTTCTAAAAGAAACTCTAAACTCATTTGTGTTTGTGTAACTTTGTTTACAAAATAAAACAAAGGATTTACGTTTTTTAAATTATTCGAGATTTAGGAATAATGACAACCAATGATAGAAACTCACAAGTTAATTCTAGACTAATCAGTGCTGTCATTTGACAGGCATTGTGGGGGTGCTGATCCTTCTCCACACGTACCCGATTCCCGAACCTTCAAGACTCTGGTTAGAAGACCGTTTATTAGGTTTAGTATTGCCTTCGCCAAGCTTAGGTTAATATTAGACTTAATAATCCGATAGGTGGCTAATCACACCTAGGTTAAAAAAGATTAGTGGCGACTCCAGTTTCTTAAGTCGTTTCGACAGGAGTCCCCGGACTCGAACGTTACGACAAATTGTAAGATGAATTCGAAAGGAGTCCAGTTTCAGAAGCAATAATAAAGCTTATGCCTACAAACATAGAAGCCTTCTTTAACTCTATCTTTTTAATTTCCCTTGCATTATTTTGTCTTGATTGATTGCTTTGATTGCTTGCCTATTCTTTGATGTGAATTAGTAGTTTAGTTTTTATTTCGTGCATTTAACTAACCACACTTTTTACGCATTCTCATATGTTTTCACATTGAGGACAATGTGTCTTTTAAGTGTGGGGGAGAGAGTCTAGTCTAACAGAGAGTCTACATGCATATTGATCATAATATTCATCAATGCCATTTTTAAAGCATCCTTAAAAATTCGAAAACTTGCTCGAAAATTTTTAATTTCATGCATATATTGATTGATTGATTTAATTATGATTGAAAAATGCTTAGAAATTTCAGGAATGCTTTATTTGATTGGTTGATTTATAGCATGTTATCTTATTTCTTAGAATTAGGTATAATTAGAGTTTTGTGATATAAGCATATTGTTCATTATTTCTATGATTATCTATTTCTAGAACTTGTGTTTAATTTTTATTGAAATTACAATTATGAAAGTATGTTATGGATATGTCAAGAACAAGTGTGGTGGACTACTTATATAAAAGGGTAGTTAAAAAAATTATTTTCATAAAAACAAGTGTTTTCATGCAAGAGGAGAAGAGGTATTTCTGTTTAAAAAAAAAATTAATCCATTGTTGTCACTCTTTTCTTTAACAAAAGGAGTTAGTAACCCTTGGAAAGAGGATAAGAGGCATGAAATTGCAGAAATATTGTCCATCTGAAAAAATAAAAAGAAGGAGTCCTTCTAGAGTGCTAGTAGCCTCAATAATGGGAGTTAGTAACCCCAAATCATTAACACTTCGAGGTTAGTAACCTCAATTTTCTAAAAATCAATTACTCTTTGAAAATCTATTATAACCCACGAAAATCTTTGATTTGTATCCATGATATGCGTTCCTTTGAGTAAGGGAGATAAAGATGAAGATATAAGCTTATGGAAAGAAGTAGTTATAGGATGTAATGAATGGCAAGTGATTAGAACTACTTTAATTATGGTTACTTAAAATAAAGATGCTTGCTATTTGTTGATCTTTTGAATTGAGTGCTTTTATGATTCTTTGTTATTTTGATTTCATAATTTCATTAATCCTTAATATGTGTATGCATTCAAAGTTTTTGAAAGGTTTAAATTAAGATGGAATTTTGATTTGCATTAATTTAATATTATAGGGTCGTTTTTGTGTTCAAGTCTAGTAAGTTCTTAGTTTTCTACACTAGTTTGCTAGGGACTAGCAAAGATTTAGTGTGGGGGAAATATGATTGAGCTAAAATTAACCCTATTTTTATGGCTATTTTACTATGTTTTTGGATCCATTTATGCTTGAATATATGCTATTTTGATAATATTTGTGTTTTGAGTCTTTTAAGTGATGTGAAATTGAGAAGTTGTTGTTTTTCACTATTTTTGGAGCTATTTTGATGACTTTTTACATAGATTTGAGCAAAGCAATTTTGAGTATAGATTTGGAGATTCGAAGTTCGTGTTTGAAGACTATTTGAAGATAATTTGAAGATTTGAAGACTATTGAAGAATTATTTCAAGAGGAAAAATTGAAGATTGGAGCTTAATTGCGAAGGATTGAAGATAAGCCATGAATAAGCCATTAAGCCAGAAATTTTGGATATTTTATATGGGAAAATACTCAGCCCATATAAACCCATAATTCGAGTTAAAAACCCAATTAATGCCGCCTATATCCAAGAAAATATCCAATTCCCGCTTATTCCCGCTTCCAGTCCTAACAGGATTAGGATTCAGCGCAGTTTTGGTAGGAAAATCATAACTTTCTGCTCAGACCTCCGTTTTAGGCCCATGAGTGCTCGTTGGAAAGTTAACTTCGAGATCTAAAACTTTCCATCGAAGTCCAAGACCCAATTCTGCCGCTTTCAAGCCCAAAAATGCCGTCGAAGTCCCTGCACGAATCCAGAATTTTTCAGGATCCTATTTTGACTAGGATTTTGGTTCTAGGAAGACTTTTAAGCTAACGTGGAGTCTAAGTTAGCGTCTAAACCATCCTAGACGTCTTTCCTACTTAGAATTTGATTTCCTAGGATTATTTCCGCTATAAATAGCCACCCTATGTAACACATACCTACAGACCAATTCACATAATTCTCTTTAGATTTATTTTTCTCTTCTAGATCTAGTTTTTAGGCAAGGGTGCCGCCACCCTCTCTAGCCATAGGGAGGTGCGGCATTCCTAGGTTATTTTGCAAGGAGATTTCGCCCCCTCCAAGGTCTTGTAAGTTTTCTTAAGCCTCTCATGGATTTAGGACCATGAGTAGCTAAATTCTTAATACTTCTAATCCTTTGGTGAATTCAATCAATTAATATGGTGAGATTTCTGTTCTTATAATTTGGTATTTTATTCTTGATAGATAGCATGTTAAACTCTGTTTTAATTCTACAATCTTGATTTTTATTGATTTATTGTGGCCACTAAAGAGGTAATTTGAGAGATTGTTGGCTAGATCAAACAACAAGGTTGACGCATGAGTTTGATTGTGTGTAGCGAGTTGACGGCGGGTCAATTGGGTTTGCATGCCAGTGATCAGATTTATGTGATTGTTGTATGGTTTTACTTGTTAAGCATGTGTGAAAGAAATAATAAAGTTGCTCTTAATGCTTTGTTTCCTAGCAAATCTTTAAGGCTTGACGGGTAATTGATTAGTTAGGAAGTAAAAGGGGTAATTTAAGCCTTGACGGGTAATCTTATCTAAATAGCATGTTAGGGTTTTCCCTAGGTAAGTTATCATCAGGAATTTAATATTGAATTTATCTTTTAAATCAAGGACCCATAATTAATTTGATTGTTTTCTACCATTGGAGAAGAAGTATGCTTTTTAATTATTTTTTTCTTTCTTAATTGCCATTGACTTAGATTTAATTTACTTTGTTTTGTTTCTAGTTTAATTGCTTTATTTTTAATTGTTACTTTCAATCCCTTGTTTTTACATATTATTTTTGAGAGATTTTTAAGGATTGTATCTTCGGATAAATTCTATCCACCTTCTTTGTGGGATCGACCCCTGCTTGCCCCATCTACCTAGTTAGGATTTTGTGGGGATTATTTTTATGATTGCTGACGACTGATCATAAATTTTGGCGCCGTTGCCGGGGAAGGAAAACTTTCTCCTGGTTTTTGCCGGGGAAGGAAAACTTTCTCCTGGTTTTTGCCGGGGAAGTAAGGAATAGACTCATCTGAAAGACGAATCCTGGGAATTTTCTCTTGATCTCTGCGTTTTTGATCTAAAAAAAATTTTCTTTTATTTTTCTTTGCGTTTTTTCTAAAAAAAAAAGATTTTGTTTTTTTTTAGTTTTTTATTTTTTTTGTGTCTTGCGTTTTTGAAAAAAAAAGTTTTTACGTTTTTTTAAAAAAATATTTTCCTTTATTTTCTGTCTTCAATTTTTAATTTTTGTTACAGAACTGTTACTACTAATATATTCTTTTGAGTTTTTGAGTTTTTCTAGGAAGTTGCATGCCAAAGACAAGAAGTAGTGGTATAGAAGACTTTGAATTTGATCCAGCGCCAGTAAGAACACTATTTTCACTAAGGAAGGAGAAATCAAATCGACAACAAGAAGAGGAGTCATCCAATTCAAGTTCTCAATCTAATTCTCCCAGATCTGCTGCTTCAACATCGTCACAAGACATGGCAAACGGCAACGAACCTAAGACCCTGGGAGAGCTTTCTGCACCAAACGTCAATGCACAACGCTTAGCAATTCGATACCCAGATACGACTGCAAACTTTGAGATCAAATCTGGATTTATTCAGATTTTACCCAAATTTCATGGTCTGTCTGGAGAAGATCCTCACCGACATCTGATAGATTTCCAGATTGCCTGCGCATCAACAAATATTCAAGGTATCACTGAAGACCAATTCAAGCTAAGAACTTTTCCGTTCACTCTTGTGGGTCGTGCAAAAGATTGGTTGTACCTCTTACCAACTGATACAATCACATCTTGGACGAGTCTTGAGAAATTGTTGTTGGAAAAGTACTTTCCTGCTCATAAAGTATCAAGTATAAGGAAGGAGATTTGGGGAATTAAGCGACGCCATGGAGAAACAATGCACGAATATTGGGAACGTTTCAAGACACTATGTGTGAGCTGTCCCAACCATCAAATCATTGAATAGTTGCTAATCCAATACTTCTACGAAGGATTACTACTGTTTGACAGATCTTCCATAGATTCTGTAAGTGGAGGAGCTTTCATAGACAAAACTCCCACCGATGCTTAGACTTTAGTGGAGAACATGGTTCCCAACACTCAACAATTTGGATACCATGATGATCCTTGAGCTATGTAGATCGTCTTGGTAAAATTTCACCTCATTCTGACATCGGAGTAAAAACTTATGCCCGGTTTTCAGTTAAGGACATTCTGGGGAGTGAAACCAAATTCACCATGATAGAGAGCTCGAATTCACTTGGAATTTTTTCCATAGTCTTACGGAGATAATCTAAGCCTACTGGTGAAATTTTGGTTTATTCCGAGTTCGTTTGCAACTTTTGCATTCTTTTCAGTTAAGGACAAGTGGCTTTCTCACCCCGGTTTAAGCCATTTTCTAAACTAAGTGTTATTTTCATGATTTGAAGAGCTAAATATGATTAAGTATGAGTAATTTCGTGGCCTTAGTGTTCAAAGTCTAATTCATGATGTCAGTAGGCCACTACTTAGTCAAATTAGTTGATTTCAGCACAAAGGAAGCAACGAAGGCATGCTGATGTGTGATAGGAAGAAGGAAGAATTATTCATCAACCACCTAGAAAGAAGATTTCCATCTCCCATCCAAGAGAAGTGGCGCCCTAGCATCTACCTTTCCCTCTCCCAGTAGTTGGAAGCAATCAGGAAAAGAAAGAAGCTTTATTGCACCTTCCTGGATGCTGTCATCTACCTAGGAGGAGGAATTCACCTTCTTCAGCAAGGCAAGCCCATTAAATGCAAGGCCCATGCCACCACCTATATAAAGGGAGGCCATTCCCAGATCTTAGGGGATTCCGCATCTCAAACATTTATCCCGAGAAATAAAAAACCAGCTCCTGAAGCTACAAACTTGCTCCACGCAAAAAAAGCAAGCTCTGTGCTTATTTTCTTTCTGGCTCTGCGTCATTTTCATTCTTGCTCATCACGAGTTCTTACTCGTTCATCAACTTTTCCTTGTTTAGATCTTGTCTCAGGACATTCAAACCTTGTTTCAATCTTGTCTCCAGACACAAAAACACTGTACACGTGTTTCTCCTTCATCAATAACAATCAAATTGTTATTTTCGTTCAATTTCAATTAAGAACAGATCTCACAGATCTGATCCAGTTAAAAAAGTAGAGGAAGGCCCAGTTATGGAGAGTAGCTTGCTACAGATCCAATGATTTAAATACTCCGGTGTGAATTTGATCCAGTCCCCACAATCGCTCTGATCTTTTAATCTGCTGCTCCGCGCACCAGATCCAATTTTTACAACCTCTTTGTCAATTTCAGCAAATTGATTGGCACGCCCCTATGCTGTCATAAAGGATTCTCCGCGAAAACTCTAGCAAGAGATTTTTGGTGCAACATCTTTTTTTGGCACTCCCGGTGGGACATAGCAAGATCTGTCTTCTCACTCTATGTTGTCAAAGGCTCTCCTCCTCTCAATTTTTCGTGCTATGTTGGACTGCCCCACTTCGGCCGCACCAACATCTCTTTTTGGCACGCCCGGTGGGACAAGTTCAACTACTCTCCCTCTGTGTGGCGTTTTTCCCCTGTTTCTGTCTCTCAACCTAGTCGGCGATCCCCGGCTTCACTTCTCCTAGTCTCTCAGCAAGGTGTCCGCCTCACTCAAAAGTCCACACCATCCCACTCCCCTCGACGCTTGAAGCAGGACAAGATAGCAGATCTCTCCTCCTATCACGCTTCAGCGTATATTTTCTTTACTTTTTCTTCCCTTCTCTCTTCTTTCTAAGTCCTACCAAGTGGCAAACATGCACCTAAGGTTGATGAAGGTAGATCTAGCCATGGAATGCAAACTAGAAGCAAAAACGTGGCTGATCCTTCAGAGTTACCTTTGGAGTCTGATTCAAAGATCTTGTTGCAATATCTCACTGAAGCCATGAATGAAATTTCTTTGGCACATGAGCAGAGGATGCAGCAACTTATGAGATCTATGGACCAGATGAATAGATCTCATGACCAACTTAAGGAGGCTAATGACTCACTTAAGGAGCAGATGATTCAAGACCGTGAGAACATCCTAGCTCAAATTGGTCAAGTGAAGATAGAATCGGGGGGCAGATCCAACAAGTAGCCCAAGATCCGAGGCAAGTTAACCTCCCAGCACTTCTCCCTCCACCTGTGGCGCCACATGCTCATAATGGTGCCAACCAGGTGAGAGTTCCACCTCAAGGGGAGGTAGTTGGTAATAATAACTTACCACCTCCTAGGGAGGGAGCAGCAAGGGGTGAGAATGAAGCTGATCTCATCCCTGGACACCAGGAGGCTGCAGATCACGCCCCTGACAATGTGTAAGAGGAAGTCAACCAAGTTGATCCTCGAGTTGTAACCTATGTACCACCTCATGTGAGGAATGGTAATGGAAATGGCGCAAGGAATGGTCATCAACGCCATCCTGCTCCACGCCATCCACCTCAGGTTGGTGATATATAAGGTCCAATCAATCAGAACCACATCAGGGAGATGATTGAAGATATGATTGGCCCAGCCTACAGGAGGGTAGGCAGGCCATCCTTCAGAAGCCTTACCCTGAGGAGTATGATAGAATCTATCCTTTACCTCGTGGGTACAAAGTCCCTAACTTCACAAGCTTCTCTGGCACCTCAAGTGAGCAGACTACTCTGGAGCACATTGCTCGCTTCACTGTATAGTGTGGAGAAGCTAACTCTGGCTACAACAAGCTTCGCCTGTTTCCTAACTCTGTCATAGGGGCAGCTTTTACTTGGTACATTAACCTACCACCCAACTCAGTGAGAACCTGGGAGGAGATGGAAAGGTTGTTCCATACACAATTCTACAGAACTGAACCTGAGGTCTCTATGGCTGACTTATCACGCCTTTACCTGAAGAAAGGGGAGTCAGTTGAGGAGTACTTAGCTCGTTTCAGGAAGCTAAGGAATAGGTGTCGCACACCTCTCCATGAGATAGAGTTTGTGCGCCTAGCTCAGAATGGACTTGATATAGAACTTCGAAAGAAGTTTGAAGGAGTTGACTTCAGAGACTTCTTCGAGATGTCAACCAAGGTGACAAGGTATGAAACCCTCCTAAGAGAGGAAAACGAAAGAAGAAGTTCATCTTATGGCACTTACTACCAAGAGCCAAATTTTGAACTTGGGATAGCTGAGGTCAAGGCAGATCGACCCATTGAGTGTCCATGTCTTGTGAAGGCAGGAGTGGGACACCCTCAGACCCATGAGAGATTTGCTGCTATGTACCAGAGACAAGTAGAGAAGAAACCTTATGACGGAAGCAAGACTTACTCATTTGACAACTCAAAAACAAATGAAGTCTTTGACTTCCTACATAAGTCTGGTATGATCAAGTTACCACCTGTACATGTCCTTCCTTCACCTGAGGACATCAAAGGAAGAGATTACTGCAAGTACCATGACTCCTGGAGACATCCAACTAACAACTATACTGTGTTCAAGAACATAGTACAAGAAAAGATACAAAAGGGGATCTTGAAGTTCCCTGAGACGCCAAAGAAGGACATGGGAGTTGATAAAAATCATTTCCCAGCTCCTATACACATGGTCACATTCAACCTCCCAAAGGATGGACAGCTGGCTAGTAAGGAGAAGGGAGCAACTACTCCAAAGGGGGCGAATTTCGCTCCAAGTACCTCCTTGGTAGCCAACCCTCAACATGAAGGTAAGTTTTATCACCACTCTGCTAAAGTCAAAAAGTTGGTTGATAAAACTAAATCCAAGACTCTGGGTGTTCATTAAGATCGGCCTTGGTATCCAAACACGGCCGCTAACAGGCTTAAAGCACCAATGAGGAAGTTGGAACTTTTTTCATCTGGGATGAGGAAGAACCTGTGGAACATCTTGATACCTCTTCTAGGAAGAAGGTTCAAAGAAGTTGGAGTTTTCATCAAAGACTCCACTCGAGAAGAAAGAGAAAAGCAAGGCAAAACGCACTCCTAACTCGGGGGGCAAGCCAGAAACTTCTCTTCCTCCTCCTAAGCAGAGCAAAAGGGAATATGGGGAGTCATCATCAAGAATGGCGCCATCTTCCCCTCATCCCAGCTCATCTAACCATCACAAGGTGCAAAGGTCTTCCAAGAGAGAGCATGATCAACAACCACAAGTTGAGATTCATTCTAAGTCCTTTCCAAAGAGGACTAAGCGTGAGATCAGACCATGGTTGGATCACAAGAAGGAAGAATATCGCCATGCAGCTGTGAGGAAAGAGATGAAGCTAAGAAGTGACCATACACGACCAATGATGGTCAAGCCACCATCAAACACTCAGAACGGTGTGTGGCGAAGAGTGCAACATCCCAAGTACCCTATTCAAAAGAATAGAAAGACTTGGAGAAGACGAGAACTTCGGAGAAGAGGAAAAACTCGAAGTGAAGAAGTACTTGACACCATGCAAGTTGACGAGAGTGGAAATGAACCTTCAAAGGACTCACCACCTACCAACGAGATGGATGTATCCCTCATGGACCTAGCAGACATGGGAGTGAAACTGTGCAAGGAGAAAATCCTTTCTGAAGAAGCAAAGCTCAAAGCAAAAAAAACTTGAGCTAAGTAAGAAGGAAGTTGAACTCCAAGATCGAAGGCAAGCCTTGATTGACATAGTCTATGACAATGAAGATTATTCTTGCCAAGAACTAGCAGATAAATGCGCCATCAATGAGGAAGCAGTCCTTGCATACAAAAGACTGGCCATGAGAGCATTTGCCATAGGAGATGAAGATGGAGAAGATGATGACTTCGAGATCCATAGTATTGACAATGATTCATACTACAACATATTTCCTTATGAAGTTTTGTCTAGAAGACTTGAAGACTGGCCACCACATGAGGCCTCTCAAGATCTACTCCACATCTCAGAGAATATGCCACCATGGCAAGTATCAATTTTGCTTGAAAAAGCAAAATTCGATAAGGAGAGGAAAGAGTTTGAAGCTAAGAGGATAGAACATATCGAAGCTTAAAATATTCTCTTCGAAAGATAAGAAGCCATAGATGATGCTATTAGACAACTCCTTAGGAGGGTCGTCATCGAAGAGCTCAACATGAAGGTAGACAAGACCCCAAGAGACCATGATGAAAGTCTATGGACACCACACTGGGAGGATAATGGCGCCACCCACATGGAGGATGCCATACCAACTCCATCTAATCATAACATGTGTGATGAGAGTTTGGGAGAAAAGCCTGTCGCCATGAGTGAAGAGGAAACATTAGCTGCTAAGGACTTTGACAACAAATATGTTGATTCAATGGCCTTTGGACAGTTCATGGTTAATCTTAACCATACTACCATCACTCTACCATGCATATTTGCTGCTAAGCTAAAAGAGCGAGTGGAATCATTTGAACCACCCTCTCCTAGGAGAGTGAAGATGTCATTGAGATCCCCTTAGGGAATGAAGAAGACTCGGGGGGCAACAACTCAGATGATGCTGATCGGTCGTCAGCAATCATAAAAATAATCCCCACAAAATCCTAACTAAGTAGATAGGGCAAGCAAGGGTCGATCCCACAGAGAAGGGGAATAGACTTTATCCAAGATTAACTTTTACTAAAAATTCCTTAAGAGTTTTGTTTAGAAACAGGGGATTAAAACTAACAATTAAAATTAACTAAGAAAGCAATTAAGAAGATTAAAGAAAACAATTAATAAGAAAGCTTTAAATAAACTTAAGAAAATAATTGATAAAAACCCTCCAACATAGAATTAATATTCGTCTTGACAATTATAACTTGGATCATTGATATCTAATAATTATGAAAACAAAGAATAGCTTGTTGGAATTAAATCCTAAATCACCTTAATTAGATAAGATTACCGGTTAAGGCTTAAATTACCCCTTTTACTTCCTAACAAATCAATTACCGGTTAAGGCTTAAAGATTCACCAGGAAACAAAGCATTAAGAACGCTAATACAAGCACAAAGAGCAATTTCTCACTCATCGTCCCTTATCTCCTTTGGAAGGAGTGGTTAATTCTCAACCAATTGCTACAAACAACCAAGCCTGGACTATTAATCCTCGACTTGATCTAGCTAATGCTAACTTAATTTATCAAGAAAGTGTCGACCCAATCCATCAAAACAAGCAACATAGAATTAAAACAGAGATCAAAGGAATACTGTAACAATTTTCATATATAAGCACAAAATCTCACCATTATATAAGTCAAGAGATCAATTAAATTCTACATCGGAGAAAAGAAAAGGATTACTAACTCATGAATTGAGTGAGCATCCAAAGAATAAGAAGAAAACTTACAGAAATGTGGGGCGAAATCCTCCTCTTGAATTACCTAGGGTTGCCGCCCCTCTCTATGCAAAGAGGGGGGTGCGGCACCCTAGCCCTAAAACTAGAACTAGAAGAGAAAAAGAAGAAGAGAAAATTATATGTGTGAAGGTACGTGATTTGTGTTACAGGGGGTGTCTTTTTATAGTGGAAATAACCTTAGGAATTCCAATCTTAACTTGGAAAGGGGTCTAAGTCGGTTTTGGGTCTAACTTAGACTCCAAGTTGGATTAAAAGTCATCATAGAGTAGAATCCAAGTTAAAATAGGATCCTGAAAAAATCCTGAATTCCTGCAGGGACTTCAACGGCATTTTTGGGCTTGAAAACGGCAGAACTGGGTCTTGGACTTCAAAGGAAAGTTGTAGATCTCGGAGTTAGCTTTCCAACGGGTACTCATGGCCTTCAAACGAAGGTCTGAGCCGAAAGTTATGATTTTTCTACCAAAACTGCGCCTGAATCCTAATCCTGTTAGGACTAGAATCGGGAATCTACGGGATGTGGATATTTCCTTGGATATAGGAGTTATTAATTGGGATTTTTATTCCAATTAATGATTTATATGGGCTGAGTATCTTCCCATACAAAATATCCAAAAATACCAAAGCTTAAAGGCTTATCCATGGCTTGTCTTCAATTAAAGCTCCAATCTTCAATTCTTGCTCTTGGAATAAATCTTCAAAGTCTTCAAATCTTCAAATTATCTTCAATAAGTCTTCAAATCACGAACTTCGAATCTCCAAGTCCATACTCAAAATTGCTTCTTCCATATTTGAGTAAAAAGTCATCAAAATGGCTCCAAAAAGAGTGAAAAACAACGAGTTTCCACTTTTCTTGTCTTCAAGACCTAAAAACACAAATACTTACAAAATAGGGTTAAATTCCACATAAAAATAGTAAAAAGCATAGGATCATAAAAATAGGGTTGTTTTTAGCTCGATCAGATGCCAAAGCAATGATCTTCACCAAACCTGATGAAACAAATACTTGCGACATCAAGCCTTTGTATATCAAAGCTCATGTTGATGGCATCCCAATCAACAGGGTACTTGTTGATAATGGTGCAACGGTGAATCTCATTCCCTACTCATCATTAAAGAAGCTTAGCAAGTGCACTGATGACTTGATCAAGTCAGAAGTCACTGTGAGTGATTTCTCTAGCAACGTCAAGAAGACAATAGGCATACTGCGTGCCCAGCTGACCATTGGATCAAAAACGTCCCTCTCTGCCTTCTTTGTAGTTGATTCCTCATCAACTTACAACATGCTACTTGGTAGAGATTGGATTCACTCTAACTGGTGTGTCCCATCATCTTTACACCAACTGCTGATGTTTTGTAATGGCACTGAAGTTGAATTGGTCAAAGCAGATAACAGACCATTCAAAGTTGAATCTAATGCATTAGATGTGAGGTTCTATGATGGAACCACTGGACCTATCAGGTTCATGGGTCAGGACAAGTATGGTCGGCCATACCCATTCATCTCCACTGGAGAAGTCAAACAAGAAGCCTTGAAAGAGGTGATGGAAAATCTTGTGCGACCTGATGCTTTGATCCCCTTCAAGTCGCTTCCATGTGCTCCTATCATAAAGGAGATCCCATGAGTACACAACCTAGAGAGATTGTGTTGGCCAACGACACCTTGAAAAGGTTGTCGACATTGGCCTTAGAAATGAAGCTCCAAAGCTTAGAGGACTCAGCCGCCCCATCAGCTAATGCGACTTATCAAAGTGTAGAAGACACACAAGATGAGATCACCATGGAAGAACTTGACCTTGCTCCCATGAAGTTAGATGATCTCAAGGCTGAGGTACAAGATCCATCACTTGAAGTGAATTTTGGTACTGAGGAAGAGCCTAGGCCGACTTACATAAGTCAATTGTTGGCCGAAGAAGACAAGCCACGCTTTGTAGCCTTGTTAAAGGAGCACAAAGATTGTTTCGCATGGGACTATGACGAAATGTCTGGCTTAAGTCGTGACTTGGTGGAGCATCGCTTACCAATCATGGAAAGATATCGTCCCTATCATCAACCTCCTAGAAGGATGGCAAATGATGTTATCCTTAAAGTTAAAGAGGAAGTTGAAAGGCTCCTTAAAGCAGGATTCATTCGTACCGCAAGGTTTGTAGAATGGATTTCAAACATAGTTCCTATAGTAAAAAAGAACGGTAAAATTAGGTTGTATGTTGACTTTCGTAACCTGAATTCAGCCAGCCCTAAAGATGAATATCCTATGCCTGTTGCAGACTTATTGGTAGATGGAGCCGCCCAACATCAAGTGTTGTCCTTCATGGATGGACACAGTGGCTACAATCGGATCTACATAGTAGAGGAGGATGTTCCAAAGACAGCCTTTCGCTGTCCAGGTGCAATCGGTACTTTCAAATGGGTAGTCATGCCCTTTGGACTCAAAAATGCTGGTGCAACCTACCAAAGAGCCATGAACACCATCTTCCATGACATGATTGGAAGATTCATGGAGGTATACATAGATGATGTAGTGGTTAAGTCACACAACCACCTTGACCACATTGCTCATCTAAGGCGCTCATTTGAGAGAATGAGACAACATGGCTTGAAAATGAATCCATTGAAATGTGCTTTTGGTGTTCGTGCAGGTAACTTCCTTGGATTTTCGGTTCATCAATGAGGCATCGACATAGACCAAAACAAGGCAAGAGCCATCATACAGGCAAAACCGCCCACCTCTAAGAAAGAACTCCAACGCTTTCTTGGACAAGTCAATTTCTTGAGAATATTCATCTCCAACACTGCTGGTAAGACCAAGGCGTTCTCACCACTGTTGAAGTTGAAAGACAAGGAGGAATTTCAATGGAATGACAAACATCAAGAAGCTTTTGAGGCTATCAAGAAGTACTTAGGTTCGCCTTTTTATATTAGTTCCTCCTAAAAAGAATAAAACCTTGTACCTATATGTTGCAACCACTACATCTTCTATAGGATGTTTGTTGGCTTAGGGGTTAGGAAAAGGGAAGGAACAAGCAGTGTACCACCTAAGTAGGACTCTTACTGATGTAGAAACTCGGTATGGTCCTATTGAAAAGCTATGTTTGCCACTCTACTTTGCAGCAATAAAACTTAGAAATTACATGCTTTACTTTGATGTCTGTGTTATTTCAAAAACTGACTTAGTAAAATACATGCTATCTCGACCTCTCCTTAAAGGCCGACTAGGCAAGTGGTGCCTAGCACTCTCTGAGTTCAGTTTCAAGTATATACCTCAGAAGGCAGTGAAAGGGCAAGCTATTGTTGACTTCCTAGCCGACCACCCATGTTTAGACTTGGGAGAGGAGTTTCAAGATACAAACTTTGTCATGGAGGTATCTTTAATACCATGGGTAGTTGAGTTTGATGGTTCTAGCACTGCTAACTCAGCAGGTGCTGGAATTATAATCACCTCCCCAGATGATGATTATACCGTGATGTCATTCCACTTGGACTTTGATTGTACTAACAATCAAGCTGAGTATGAGGCACTCATCATTGGTTTAAAACTACTCAGGGAGATGCAAGTATCCACAGTACACGTCAAAGGTGATTCTCTCTTAGTAATTAACCAGCTTACTAGAGAGTTCAATTGCCCAAGTCCATCATTGTTATCCCACTATGCAGTGGCAGTGCAATTGTTAGAAAAGTTTGATGATGTACGAGTAGAACATGTCCCCAGACATAGAAATGAATCTGCAAATGTTGATGCACAACTTGCATCTGGCCTTACATTCCAAGATGATATTTGGAAAAAGGTGGTGAATGTTGAGAGGAGGAGCATGCCTTCAACATTTACTAGGGACAATGTATTCGAAGTGTACAACATGGTACATAGGCTTGATGATTGGCGCCAGCCATTCCTTGATTATCTCCAGAATCCATCAATAAGGGTTAGTAGGAGGATAAGAACTTTGGTTGTGCACTATACTGTCTTAGTTGATGAATTATATTGGAAAGACTTAGACGGATCTTTGATGAGATGTCTAGATCATGAAGAAGCTACGAAAGTCATCAAGGATGTACATGAAGGCTTATGTGGTGCACATCAAGCTGGTAGGAAGATGAGATGGCTAATACGCCGTCATGGTTTCTATTGTCCAACCATCATGAAAGACTGCATGGAATTTGCCAAAGGATGCCAAACTTGTCAGAAGTATGGCCCTATATGGAGACTTCCATCAGAAGAGCTACATTCTATAATAAAGCCTTGGCCATTTAGAGGATGGGCAATTGATCTTATTGGAAAGATCTACCCGCCAGCCTTGGCCATTTAGAGGATGGGCAATTGATCTTATTGGAAAGATCTACCCGCCAGCCTTGGCCAAACTTGTCTGCTTTATTATAGTTGCCACAGACTATTTCACCAAGTGTGTGGAAGCAAAAGCTCTGAATGGCATAGCTCATAATGACATCAAGAAATTCATCAATGAACATATCATCTACCGCTTTAGGATTCGAGAAACTCTCACTACCGATCAGGGTACTAACTTTGATGGTGAGATCACAAGGAGTCTGGAAGAAAAATTTGGCCTAAAATTCACTAAGTCCACGCCATATTATGCACAGGCTAATGGATAGGCCGAAGCTTCTAACAAGGTAATGATACGCATCATAGAGAAAATGATAAAAGACAAACCTAGTAAATAGGATAGAATCTTGCCTAAGGCTTTGTGGGCATATCGAATGTCACAACGCTCAAGTACTGGTGTGAGTCCATTTAGCCTCACCTATGGTCATGATGCGATGGTTCCTATGGAACTCTTGGCTAAGTCAGCCAGAGTTGCATTTCAAAACAACTTGCAGTGGTATGACTACAATGATGCCATGGTGATTGAGCTTGAATACCTTGACTCTGAAAGGTTGGATGCTTTAAATTACTTGCAAGCACAGAAGAAGAAGGCAGAAAGAAGTTATAACAAGAAAGTTCGTAGACAAAGTTTCATTGAAGGCGAACTAGTATGGAAAGCTTTCTTGCCTCTTAGCTCTAAGAAACGTGGAAAGTGGTCTCCCAAGTGGGAAGGACCATACCGTATCAAGAAAGTACTTAAGAATGGTGCCTACTGGTTAGAAACTGAAGATGGTGATTCTCATCGAAAGTTCATCAATGGGCGCTACTTGAAGAAGTTCTATCCAATTGCTTGGGAGGCAAAGTCTGATCCAAATCCTGAGTTTGACATGGAAGAGGAATTAGATGATGTGGCTATGACTCAACTCACGGCCACATGCTTTACCGAAGTATAAGACTTACACGCTTCGTGGATTTAGCCACCCCAATTGCGTTCTTGTGGCTTTAAAATAAAAACAAATATTTTTATTACTTGTGAAGTAATAAAATTTTCAAATTTTTGCCAATAATAATATGTGTGGCGAAAAATTGGAAGAAAAGGAGAAAATTCCATCACTAAAATTTTACAAGTGTTGTGGAATCTAACTTTTTGGAAATTTGGCCTTAGTTAAAAGGTTGGCCGAATTTCTCAAGTAAATTTTGGGTATTTTGCCGAAAATTCTAAGTATTATTGGCAATTTAACTCCAAAATAAATTTTAAGTATTTGATCTTTATGGTTTTAGTCATAAGACCAAAAGATTAAATTGACAAAGGATTTTGTTTAAGTTAGATGGCTAAATTAAATAAAGGCCACTAATATTAAAGTTGGCTAAAACTCATTGCCACCAATTCAAAACAAAAATTCAACTTGTTTGAAATTGACATCAACTCATAAAGCAAAATCTTAAAGTCATACTTGAGAAAAATAAAAGTACGAAAGGAAATAAAAATCCTAAGCCAGGATGTGAGGACTACTCATTCTCATCTGACACCTCAGCTTCTTCTTCTTCAACCTCAGCAAAGGGGTCATATCCCGTTGAAGACTTCAAAGTAGTTGGGGATATTTCCTGTCCAAGTACGGAAAAATGTTGTTCAATTGTTCCAATTGGAAGTACTATGGTGCCCATGTCTTCCTCAAGCCACGTGACATCAACCAGGGAGGCGGCAAGTTCCTCAATTTGCTTGCACTTCTCTATAGCACCTTGCTTTCTGTTGGCCTTCAGAGCAGTAAGTTCACTCTCCACTTTGGTCATTTGAGCCTTGAGATTGTCCAAAAGTGAATTGAGAACCACTTCATGGTCAGTAGGATTGGTCATCTCATGGAACTTCATGATTTCAAGTTCTAGCTCTCCTCGGCCAGTTAGGTATTCGGCCTTAGCTAGATGAATCTAGGCCAATGCTTTGGAAGTATGGTTGTAGTCATCAGCAAACACTTTGAAGAGAATTGGGAAATCACGCCAAAATTAAACAATATGAGGATCAACTCTGGGGGAGGCACATATGATGTCAATTGCTCCTTGAATTGAATCTGCATTCTCCTCCATAGTAGCACGTTTGGCATTGATGAAAAAGCCCTTAATATCATCAATAGCCGTGTCAAGCTCTAGGTTGGAAGGAATTGCTTCCACTTCTTCCACTTTAGGAAAATTCAGGAGCGCTGCAACAAGATCCTTAGCAACTACAAAATTAACAAAGTTGTTAGTACACAATTTTTGTTAATAAGTTGGTGAAAATAAATATTTTTACCACCTTAAATTTATTCCATAATTTTATTTCTTGGCAAAAATATTTATTATGGCTGCCAAAAATAATTATGGTGATATTTTTAAGAAAATAAAAATAATTTTTGGCTTTAAGATTATACAAAGGCTGAAAATACTAGGATACATGCCATACAAGTTGTAATTTTGCAACTAAAGTCATGGTATGCTAAAATTTAAGGTTTTTGGTAAATTAAGTTCTATACTTATGAAATTTAACTTAATTTTACCTAAATCTAATATTTAATTTTTGGCTAAGTATACTAAATTGGTCAAAATTAATCAAACTAAAACCCTAAACCTAAAAGCATGCCGCCCAAATTGCAAAAATTGCAATTCAGGCCGCAGCATGCTAGGGTTACCAATATCCATCAAATTGGGCCTTGCACTTATGAAATTTAACCTAATTTCATGTACTTAGGGCCTGATTTAATGTTAATTATTGGCTAATTTTATTAATTCGGCCAAAATTAACAAGATTTTTAACCTAAAAACCTAATAGTATGCCGCACAACTTGCAATTTGTGCAAATTGGGGGTGTCGGCATACTAGGGTTCAAAAATTGTGAAAATTAAGGTTTCTATACTCTTAATTAGAACCTAATTTCATGATTCACCCCCTGAATTTTTGGCTAATTTAATCAATTTGGCCAAAAATCCCAAAGTCCATAAACCCTAGGGACTAAATTACATAAAGCCGCCCAAAAATTTTGAATTTTTGCAAAGGGTGCTGTGGCATGCTAGGGGGTTTATCCTTGTCCAATTAGGTTTAGGGTTCATCCAATCCTAACCTAATTTCATGAGGAAAACATCCAATCCTAATCCAATTTGGCTAATTCAAAGTCCTAAACCTAATAGGATTTGTAATTCTGGCCAAATAAGGCCGAAAATTTGTGCCTAGGGTTTGAAAATTTCAAGTCGACAAAACAGCCCCTATGTCGACCTAATTGGCATGTTTTCTTGCTATTTTCTTCATGATTAAAGGCAGCAACATGTTCATTCAAAGATCTATGGCAAAAAACTAAGTCCTAGGCCTAAAACTATGTAGTTTGTACAAAGGATTTTTGCCAATTTCTTCACCTAATTGATTTGATTTCTAAATCAATTTTTTTACTCAAAATTCCAGCAGCCATATGACACAAAATGCATCACTAAAGTCGACCTATTCATGGCAAATTGTGCTAGGGTTGGCGGCATAAAGGAATTGATGAACTTAAGTGCGAAAATTAAAAATTTCATGAGCAATTACCTTGATTTTGTGCCGATTTAGGATCAACCACCATGGACTTGAGCTTTGGCCTTGCTTGAGTCGAATTGGAGCTGCCATCATGGGAGTTTGATCCAAATTGCTTGATCCTTGCCAAGGACTTGGAAGCTTCCAAGAACAAAGAGTCACGGGTTTGAATTACTTGGCATAGGAGAAGGTTTTTGTTGATGATTTTTGTTGTTACCTTTATCTTTGGAAGCCATTGAAGCTTGAAAAAGTTGCTACAAATTTCGGCTAAGTATGGTACCAAAGGGGTGTCGACGTTGGCTAAGGAAAAGAGGAAGAATTTTAGCCCAAGACCAATTTCCTTATATACAAGCTCAAATCCTTTTAATTCAAGGACTTAAGCATGGGGGGGCATTGTTTATACCTCAATTTACAATTGAGGGTAAATTGGTCTTCACATAAACATAATTAAGATGTGTGGTCAGGATTAAATCAAAAATCCTAAAGAAACTAGGTTTTCGCACCACCCTAGTTCTAATAGAATTAAGAAAAATCTTATAATTACTTGCAAGGGCTGAAATTTATTAATTATTAAATAAATAATAATTATTTTTCTGAATAATTATTATTAAAATCATCATCTATGCCGCCCCTACCTAGGAGAGTGGCAAAGAAAACCAAACAGAAGCAGTTTCCTTTAATGTTGCTGCCTACTAGGGAGGCAAACAGTAAAAAAGGAAAGTTGCTTACCATCTACCCATGAGATGAAAAATACCTCATGGACTTGATGAGAAGGCCCAAAGTCGTCTCCCATGTAGAGGAGAGGCTACCCACTTCCCTAAGGAGAACTATTTTTCTCTTCTTGCAGGAAGGAGGTAGAGAGCTAAAGTTTGTCAGCAAGAGAAACATCTACGTACGTGAGAGAGGCATGAGATTTTCAACCTCACACCTCCTCAATATAGTCAACCTACCATAGTGGAGGAATCGCCAAGCCATTTTCCCCTCCCCGATAGGCGAAACTGCAACTTTGTATTTTGTTCAATTAAGGACAAAAGAGCAAAATTGGTCATTTAAGAGGCTAGAGGCTGTGATTTCTACCAAGGAGCATACCATGATGATCCTTGAGCTATGTAGATCATCTTGGTAAAATTTCACCTCATTCTGACATCGGAGTAAAAACTTATGTCCGGTTTTCAATTAAGGACATTCTGGGGAGTGAAACCAAATTCACCATGATAGAGAGCTCGAATTCACTTGGAATTTTTTCCATAGTCTTATGGAGATAATCTAAGCCTACTGGTGAAATTTTGGTTTATTTCGAGTTCGTTTGCAACTTTTGCATTCTTTTCAGTTAAGGACAAGTGGCTTTCTCACCCCGGTTTAAGCCATTTTCTTAACTAAGTGTTATTTTCATGATTTGAAAAGCTAAATATGATTAAGTATGAGTAATTTCGTGGCCTTAGTGTTCAAAGTCTAATTCATGATGTCAGTAGGCCACTACTTAGTCAAATTAGTTGATTTCAGCACAAAGGAAACAACGAAGGCATGCTGATGTGTGATAGGAAGAAGGAAGAATTATTCATCAACCACCCAGGAGGAAGATTTCCATCTCCCATCCAAGAGAATTGGCGCCCTAGCATCTACCTTTCCCTCTCCCCAGTAGTTGGAAGCAATCAGGAGAAGAAAGAAGCTTCACTGCAACTTCCTGGATGTTGTCATCTACCTAGGAGGAGGAATTCACCTTCTTCAGCAAGGCAAGCCCATTAAATGCAAGGCCCATGCCGCCCCCTATATAAAGGGAGGCCATTCCCAGATCTCAGGGGATTCCGCATCTCAAACATTTCTCTGAGAAATTAAAAACCAGCTCCTGAAGCTACAAACTTGCTCCGCAAAAAAACCAAGCTCCGTGCTTATTTTCTCTTTGGCTCTGCGCCATTTTCACTCTTGTTCATCATGAGTTCTTACTCGTTCATCAACTTTTCCTTGTTTAAATCTTGTCTCAGGACATTCAAACACACTTTTTGTGTTTTTCCCTTGTTTCAATCTTGTTTCCGAACACAAAAACACTGTACATGTGTTTCTCCTTCATCAATAACAATCAAATTGTTATTTTCTTTCAATTTCAATCAAGAACAGATCTCACAGATCTGATCCAGTTAAAAAAGTAGAGGAAGGCCCACTTATGGAGAGTAGCTTGCTACGGAGCCAATGATTTAAATGCTCTGGTGTGACTTTGATCCAGTCCCCACAATCGCTCTGATCTTTTAATCTGCTGCTCCGCGCACCAGATCCAGTTTTTACAACCTCTTTGTCAATTTCCGCAAATTGACTGGCACGCCCATATGCTGTCATAAAGGATTCTCCGCGAAAACTCTAGCAAGAGATTTTTGGCACAACAATTTCTAAGCAAATTTGAATATCTTATTGCTAGGATTCTTGGGTGTACATATTTTTGATGCAATGAGTTTTTTTTTTCATGAGCCTACTTGGAAAATTGGAGTTTGGTAAGTTATTTCTAAACTAGAAGTTAATGTTGAGCAATACTCATGGAGTAAACTATGGAGTAGACCTTAGTAATTTTATATTTGGGTATGAGAATTAGATTGGGTTTAGGCTATGTAAATTCATAACATAAGTTAGTTTATTGATGTTGCATTTAATAGTATAATTAGTATTGAGAAAGTCATTGTAATGTTTGAGTATTGTTAATTGGGCATGTACTTTGGTTAAGTTGGATAAAGGAAGTTTCATGAGAATATTTAGTAAAAGCTTTGGTAAATTAATTTAAATATATTTTGATATTTATGTATGGGGATTTATAGTCTTGGACCCAATATTTGAGAAGATGTTGAAAGGTGAGATGTCGTTATATCAAGTGTGGGAATAAGGAGGATATAGTAATTTTTAGATGATGGATTAATTATTATTTAATTATGGAAAGTGTGATTAAGGACATCAATTTGGAATCTATGTCATGATAATTTAAGTTGGAATTTGTTATTGAAATTGATTATTGGTGGATATTGATATGAAAGGGCAATTGATGACCTAGTTGACATTGATATTTGGTCTAATGAAAAGCTTAATAAGAATAATTGTTGATTTGTTTTAAGATGTTTAATTGTCCGAATAGGATTAAAACTTACATTTGCATTCTTTTTAGTGAATTTACATGTCTTATATACGAACAGTTCATTTAGAAACATTATGTATTGTCTCTATTAGGAGGAATAACATGTGCTAGGCGAACCCTTATTAGAGACTTCTCGGGACAATTGTGAAAGTATATGAATCTCCCAAACTGTGAGTTCTTAGTAGCTTGCTTCATTTCATTAAGAAAAATGTTTTGGAAAATGGTCTCATGTGTTTATAAAGATTGTTTTTAAGAGCATGCTTTTACAAGGTTTTTCTTATATTGTTCTAAGTGCATGGTGAATTCTCATGATGACCTGTTGCATGATATGATCTGTTTTGATATTTTTTACTTGTAAATGTCTTTGATTTGATCCGGGAAATGTGAGCCAATGTTATTGATACATGATTATGCTTTGATATGTTATGTGATGGACTATTGCCTTGCCTTGATAAATAATGTATTTATTGTTGAGATGGTTTTCTTTGGCACAAGCCTAGGGCTCTGAGTGTTGCAACAACTCTTCTTTGGTTAAGTAGTCCACGGACCGCCTTTTGAGGGGTGTGGTTGAGTGTGGCCTTATGTGGCGGGCACGGAGATAGGCCACCAAGGAAATCAGTGCGTGTAGCTATGGAATGCCAAGTAGCAAAACCCACGCTAACATCAAGGACTGGACCTGAATAAGTGGAATTGTCTTATAGCATTTTCTATGGAATTTTATATGATTTTATAATTTGCAAATCAATGAATTTATATCAAATAAAGGATCTCAGAAACATTAGTTTTTGTTTAAAAATGAGTTCTTAACGGTTCTGGTGATCGACACTGGCGCAAGGCGATACTAGAGATGTTTTCTTGGCAATGGTCCAATATATTCAGTTTTGATTAAAAATGAGGCTCAACATATTTTTGTATATAAATATATTTTCATACGGTAACAGAATTTAAGATTTGTTTTGCTTGAACATTTAAAATTGACAGGCCATAATTGATTTTGTATAAATAATTGTATATTTTACGTACGTGTTTCTGTATTTTGTTAATGATTGATGTTTTATTTAAATTGGGGTTATGTTTATGAATGAATGTTTAATCATTGTTTATGATATTTGATATTAGCGTATTGACTATAAGTTTTGATGTAAATATGTATATTTTTGAAATGTTTTGGATATGAGATTCGTTTTATATGAATTGAACAAACAAAAAGGTGTTGACCATGGATTTGTTTGTGACTAAAAAGCCCCAATATAACTTCTCATCATGGTTTAAAAATATATAATTTAGATTTGCCATGCACTTCCTCCTTAATGCGGTGTTAGTTAGTTGTCTGCACTCATTGAGTATTCCTTGGAATACTCACCCATTTCAAATTCTTGTTGTGTTTTCAGGAAACAACCACATGCATTTTACTCGACACATTCGTGACTGACACAGTAGATTTACAAGGTCTTTGTGATGATGTTAGACTGTCTGGATCCACTGGAGTCAATATTATAACCTTCCACTATTTAAAATCTCTGATTTGTAGATTATTTTACAAAACACTTTTATATAAGTTTAATATATTGTTTCTAATACATATTGCTTTATTTTATTCGTTTTCAATTATGAAAACTGTTTAGAAGACATATGTTACGCTTCGTGAGACCTTGGGTGCGAGTAACGTGCGGCACATATTACGAGGAAATGTGGCGGTTGTCCGTGCTCGACTTCAAGTTGGGGCGTGACACCACAAGTCATGAAGATGGATCATAAGTTCTTCTTCCTAGGGAGTAATAGGACCATGATTGAGATTGGAGCGCAAATAGTTTAACCATCTTAGCCTACAACTTTTTCCAATTCTATCTAGGCCTGCAACTTTTGCAATATAGCTCCAGTGCCGAGCCCCAAACGATTAACACAAGCCATTAATTTATCATCCTCTTTCCCGAGTCCAATAACCTTTACGAATACGACCACCTTCAATACGACCACATGCCTCACAAGCCATTTTCACTCTACGGTATACTGTTACAAAATAACAAAAAGATAAAGCGATATCAATTTGGCATACAAGAGTGGCTAAAAATTCACATACCACCTGTTAGGGGCCAAAATTGGGATATGTCTAAGCCCAAAATACACCCACGAAACTCCTCCCAAACACTCATAAAATTGGGACCAATTATCTTTTTCAATAACCCAAAACACATTAAACACGTGGGCTACTTCTTACCCAAATATCAAAGGCCCGTTTCCCTTTCCCAATAACCAAAGTCCCTAAACACATGTAACACAAGGGCAATCTCTCTCTCAAACATACAAAGTCCCTAAACACATGTAACAAAAGGGCAATCTCTCTCTCAAACATACAAAGCCCCTAAACACATGTAACACAAGGGCAATCTATCAAAGGTGATAAAACCCAAAGCACATATAACACATGGTCACCTTCCTTACATGGCAAAGGTCCATCGCACATGTAACACATTAAACCTTGCCACCCTATTATATATTTCTAGATAGCAATGGCCAATAACACATGTAACATATTGGGCCTTGCTACTTTACTATTTCTATCAGGCCCAAGAATATATGCATAAAACATTAGGGCCATACCACCTCACCAACTATCCAAACAGCATAAAGACAAAGAGCAGAAAATCCCAGTATCCTGCCGGTGACGTGACAGAGCTCACTACTGCGGAAAGCATTTTTAGCGAAGCATTTTATTTAATTCAAATTTCCCTACATTTATCTATTTATGGCATGAGATTCGTGCTAATTAATCATAATCACAGGACATAACACACAAACGTGGACCAAGCCCACGACAGGAAAAACACATGGAAGCGTGGCTTGACGGCCTATGGTAGAGGAATCTGCTCAGATGCCATTTTTGGCAGGAACAGTCATGCTTGGAAGCTGTTCCTAACACCTAAAAAATGGCAATCGGGCAACAAAATGAGAATCAAAGCAGAGAAAATTGACTTTGAAAGGGAATCCCAACGTCGCCTGCCAAGAGAAAGCGACTCTTGATCATTAAAAGAGAGGCGAATTGAAAACACTTGAAAAAGCCATTGTTTACATTCTCAAAGGGAAAAATATTCTCTGCCATTATCAAAGATGTTGATTCCACTGGGTTGATTCCGGCAGCAGGAATCGCGCAACAACAGGAATCACGTGACAGCAGGAATCACGGAAGGACCGACGGTCAAAGAAGTAAACCAGGCACAAGAATGGCTATAAAATGGTATTTCCAGTTTTGATGAAGAACAAAAAAATGCACACAGAGGGGCTCCCACATCCCGCTTCTCACACTCTTTGGTAGAGCTTAATCTTAGCTTTCTCTTCCAGTTTTCTCTCTCAAAAAACACAAAGAGGAAGAAGAACCATTTCTTCATCTTTTAGAACAACACAAAAATGAGAGAGAAGCTCTACAACAACAAATTCTAGCACAAGATCTACGCTTAATCACAACAAATCTGAGCAACCCAAAGCAAGATCTCCCCAAATCGCTACCATTTTAGGTTCTCCATTTTCATCTTCAAAAAGCTCTGTATTGTTTTGATTTCTCCTTTCTCACACTAGATTTCTCTCATTTTCTTCCAAGCTCACCTCCCATGTTGTTACCCACAAATTTGAGAAAGCAATAAAAGTCTTTGATTCATTTTATAGTGGGTATTTTAATTACAAAGCTATTTTTCCATATTTCTCATCCTTCTCAATTCCTTTTGTCGATATTGAGAAGAAAGTTATTTTCCCTGCTGCAAGTCTCATCCAATCAGCACGGGATTTCCTCACTCCTCATGTGAGCTTTGTGCTTTGAGCTTTGACCCGCTGTCATTTTTCTCTGCCGTAGAGAAGATCTACTGAATAATGAGAAAAATGATCTTCAATCTCTCAAAAGTCAAAGCTCATATGCCATATGGCGGCTCTCCTCGCAATCTTCAAATTGATGGTTCACACATCATTGAGCAAAATATTGAAGCCTTCAGCTGCACCAACACTATTTACAATTGAAGGAAAACAAAATTTCCTTATCTCATCATGTCGTAAGTCAAGTACTATCCTGCCGTAGAGAAAGCAGCCAAGCACCATCTTGCCGTAGAGAAATCATCCTAACACACTATTCAAAGCTCACAGGCAACAATCAAAGCATCTACACACATTTGCTTCCAAAACCAGCCCTAATGGTCTCCCTACAACAACAAGTTTCCCTATTCTACCTTCAGTCTATAGCGAGAATTCTAATCTCCTCGCAGTGGGAAAGTAAAGTCCTACATTATGAGAAGACGCAAATCCAGCGATACTCTTTTCTCAAACGAGTCTCGTTCTTCTTCATTGACAAACACACATTCTCAGAGCTTTCTATATGTAGAATTCAATACTTGGAAACGCACATGCAACATGCTTCCTGTCGCGCTACATTATCATTCTATAAGAAATTCCCAAGCTTGCGAACATCGATGGGAAACAAAATTTGCCATGATTTCACCTCATTTTCCTTGATCCATCCACGACATGCAAAGTCACATAGAGAGGTGTTCCAATTAGGATCCCATTGAGCAGCAAAATCTATGGCAAGAACAAAAGATCCAAACTACTTAGCCCCACGATAGTGCAGTGGGATACCTTATACTTATCCCTGTAGTAGTCCTAACTCTGTGGCAGCGGAAGCTCAATTACGCGTTTCTGGAAATCAAAGCCCCTTCATCATTCAATACTTTGTGGCTACTTTATTACAATATTTTTCACAGAATTCAATACTTGGGTGCTTCAACAATGATGACTTCATAAAATCCAAGGAGCCTAATCTCAGCCGCAAGAGATCCATGATCTAAAGCTTCAACAATTGCAATTACTCCAGTCACAACCTTGAAGATCATTCATCGAACTTAGTGATGATTTTTCAACATCTCCGCCACATGACCCACTATCTGGTAATGGATGTTATCCTTTCCAAGTGATCACAATGAGATTCAACATCAAGTTCCACTTCTCTCGTAGAAAAAACTCAAGCATCAAGATTCTGCCATGAGAAATCTATACATGGCTATCTTCTCATTGCTTGGCGACCATGGCGTGGCAACCACATTTATCACAGACCATCCCATGGTCCCCTTTTCCATTGCGATTGTAGCGGAGACAGTTCCTACATTTGGCAGTCCTTTGCACAATCCTTACATGATTATTCTCTTCATTGCGATTATAGCCGAGGCAGTCCCCATATTTGGCAGTCCTTCGCACAATCCTTACTACTAACTTTCGGGATAATAACTTATCACACACAGCATCCCGGCGGTACTTCACACACACAAACGGGACTGGCTCTCCTGGTTTTACTTAAACTGTGATTGCGGGCTATGTTCGGAAGGAGACCCTTCGGGAGGCAGTCTTCTTGTGCAGTCCCTCTCACTCTTAATGGGTGGAATGCGGCGGTGTCGGGGCATCTTTCACATTTTACAGCCCTCGCACAGCTCTTTACATCCAATTTGACTCACACATATTTGTAGACACCTCTTTTGTCTGGTATCCTTCAGTTCAAATCAAGTTACTCCTTATTTTGGTCATTTTGCAAGTCCAGGGGTATTTTGGTCATTTGCACGTTCAGTGGTGTTTTGGTCATTTAAAGTCTACTTCTAGCTTAGATTAGCTAATTTATATTTAGTCATCTAAATTGCATAGGAAAAACCCAAAAAAATCTCGATGGGCACCTTTAGCATTTCTGCACTTTTATGGCTTAGTTTCATTTCACAATTCAGTATCATTGCACTTTAATAACATAGCTCAGGCTTTCTTAGTAATAAGTTTAGTTTTACTATGATATTATCATGTCCCGTGTTTTACTAATTTTGTCCAATTTAGTTCCATTAATTCCCTTCATTTCCATTTCCTTTGGAGCATGTTCATCATATTAAGCCCTTTTTGTTTTTCTTTTCTTATTAGGCATGTTATATTTATCTTTATTTGCTAGTTTAGTCATATGGGCACTTAGTGGCACATTTGAATTATAGTTATGCATTGCATTATTGAGTTGGGTTTATCTTTGGAACATTTGCATATAGAATACAAAAAGAAGTAATAATAATAATAGGCAAAGTAATTTGTTTGTATTTACAATTTTTAGTACAAAAAAAGGGGGGCAATAAAATGACAAAAATAGTGTCTTTTGTTTACAATCACATGGTCTTCTTTGGTATGACATCAGGAAGTTCATCTTGTTGAAGTATCCCTTGTTTCTTCCTCCTTTTTAATGCATAAAGAGACTACAAGGACTGGTGGAAGACTTCAAACGCCTTTGATGGATTTTAGCCCTGCAAGTTAGTAAAAAGGAAAAAATATGCAGAAATGGAATGTTGATCGAGCCAAAAACAACCCTATTTTTATGGCTATTTTACTATGTTTTTGGATCAATTTGTGCTTAAATATATGTTATTTTGTTAATATTTGTGATTTGAGTCTTTATGAGATGTGAAATTGATAATTTGATAATTTTCACTACTTTTGGAGCTATTTTGATGACTTTTTACACAGATATGAGCAAAGTAATTTTGAGTATATATCTTCCTTCCAAGGGATTTAAAAATCTTTGACAAATTTTTAATTGCCCATTGTGCTTGTAAATTACTGGATCTTAATGATTTATTCTTGAGTAACTATCACACTGGATCAAGAGGTAATTATTTAAAGAATAAAAGGGATAATTCACACTGGATCAAGAGCTTTATCTAATTAAGGTAATTTAGGATTAAATTCCAAGCAAGCTATCCATTGTTTTCATAATCTTTAGATATCAATGATCCGTGTTATTGTTGTCAAGAGGGATATTAATTCTATGTTAGAGGTTTCTTTTAATTATTTTCTCAACTCATCTTCTGCTTTCTGATTAATTGTTTTCTTTAATTTTCTTGATTGTTTTTTTAGATAATTTTAATTGCTAGATTGGTTTAACTTAATTTTACTCTCAAAATCTTCTTTATTTTATTTGTTTTGTTTTAAGAAAAAAAAAAATCTTTCTCTCTGTGGGATCAACCCCTACTTGCCCTAGCTATCTTTAGTTAGTAATTGTTGGGATTTTTATTTTTATGATTTGCTGACGACCGATCAAATGTCCCCCAGGACTTAAGGCACAAGCACCATTAGTTGGTGAATATGCCTTAATACTCCAATGAAAGAGATCAAGCAACAACAAATCAGCAGGCATGTGGCAGAAAAACATAGGGACAGAAATCAGCAAGAATCATCACACAAAACAGAAAGATGACGGCCAAAGTAGAAAGCACAGAACCATGCAGAGTTACATACTATAGCAAACATACAAAAGTTGGAGTGCACAAGCCTGGGGAGATTTGCTTATAGGCTTTAGGGATTGAGAGGGCCAAGATTGAATTCAAGGCCTCATCATCCCATCAAAGCCATGAGGATCCCAAGACAATGAAGCATAACAGGATAAGTGAGGTTCATACCATCAGTGCAAAAAAAGAAAGCCAATTAAGCAAACATTTGGTATGAAGTCAGCAAGCAGATACATGCAGGAGATAAGTGCAAAGCTAATATTATCAAATCAAAAAGGTCAATTAAGCAGGCATATGGCACTCATCTTATTCCAAGGCATTAAACAAAAGCCATTCAACAATCATTCAATCATCAAGTTCAGTAGGGCAAAACAGTAAGTGAGAAAAGCAAGAAAAAAAACTACACAACAACAGTTCAAAGTAAGATGGAGTCAAGGCAGAATACAGTGCAAGTGGCAAGTAGAAGCATTTTGGTAACAGTGGGAACTAAAGGGCATCCTAGAATTTAATTTCTAATGCAGCACAATAAAGGTAAGCCAAGATTATTATGGTAGAGCGTTGAAAGATAAATGAAGCAAAGTTGTGTTTGAATAAGAAAAAGGGGCAAGTAAGCAATGACAGCAGGCAGGTGAGAGGGAATATATGCAGGACAGGAGCATCCAGGGACCTCAATACGCAGCAGCAATATACGTTAATGTTCCAAGTAATGTAAACACCAAATTTTGGGAATCAAATGAACAAATTTTAGCAAGCATATGAAGCCGAATGTGTGTGGGAAAGTGGCATTCAAATACATTGCAATCAGGAACTTTCGATGACAAGATCAGCAAGTCACAAATTCAGCATTATATGAGCATAATAGGACACATCAACATAGCATGGTTTGGTATTTATTTGGCATTCATAAATTCAAAAACAACTAAAAGTTTACCCTCCCATCACATAATCACATTGAAATCCCAAGCAGTTAGGGAGAGAGAAAATTTAGAAAGTCACCTGGTTGCTCATTCCCCTGCTAGCTCACTCCACTTCATCTCCACACGTGCACACAAACGGATTCAGTGAATGAGCCTGAAAAAGACAAAATTGGTTAGAGGAAGGGGATGAGAATGAAAAAAAGAATTGGCTCTCTCTCTCAACAGAAAACCTCTAGAACCTTCCCACACAGCTAAACACACAATCCTTATCCCTGGATTATTTTTCCACACACTAAGAAAAAGCTCTCTCGTTTTTCTCTCTCACAACACTGTATCTTCCCTTCCCTGAATTTTTTTTTTTACAAAGACACATCGAAAAAGGGGTTTTTCCTCTCACTGACTAAAAGAACAAAGCCACACACACCCAATACACTAAACCAAGAAAAATTCTCGATTATCCATCAACACAAAGAAAAAGAAAGAATGGCTCTTACCTTTGAACCGAAAAACCTCCATTTTTCTTTTCGGATCTCACTCTAAGCACCAAAAAAAGAGATCCAGAGTTATTTTTTCTCCCAAAAGATCATATCTTTCAACTCTTCTCAAACCCGAAACAAAAAGAAAAGCAGAGATTGAAGCCCTTACCTTTGAAAAAAACCATCGAGTCTGACACCCCTAAAAGCCTTCATCTTTAACAGTGAATCTTGAGTTTATAAACACCACAGAGGGTTTCGTTTTCGGGTGGCCTTCATTAAGTTTGGTCGGTGACTCGAAAAAGCCGATACTTTGGAGAGTTCATGGCGGGATTCCGGTGGATTTGAAGCTAGATTGAGCCATGGAATGAAGATGATGAGAGGCACTGGTTCAGCGGCGGACAAGGAAGGAATCGAGGGCCATTAGGGTTGCGAACGGGGAGAGTGGCGGAGAAGAAGAAAAAAAGAGGAGCTAGGTCAGTTTAAGAAGAGTCCAGGCCAAACGACGCCATTTAGGGTAAGAATCTTCTCCTTTTTTTAATTTAATCCCTTTACTTTTCAATTGATGCGATTGAATGCTGATGATGTTTAATTGTTGCAATTTGGGGCATGCTTATGTTGATTTGTTTCAATTTAAGGCTTGATTGCTCTATTTTGTGATAAAGTTAATAAATTTAGCTCACTTTTCACTTTTGAATAAACTTTTCCATGTTGATATAAGTAAAAACCTAGTTTGTTTGAATGTTTTGTTAAATAAACTACCCTTGGTGTTGAGTATTAAGTTGAGTTTAGGTTAATTGGCCATGAATTTTTTAAAATTGGGATCTTTAACCTAAAAATTGGTTTTTTATTCAATTGGTTGTTGTTGTTGGGTATTGCTTGCAATTTCGATTTGGAAATGCATTTTTTGGGTATTTATGGTATAAAGGTTGTGTCTTTTGGGTTAATTTAAGTGTGTGATGCAAAAGTTTGGATTTTTATATTTAAATTGACCTAAAAGATGATCTTTTTAATCTAGCTTTATGAATTTTTGAGATTTATGTTTGAAAATGCTTGTTTACCCAAATTGAAAATAGAAATTTAATTACTTGAGTTAGTCTTGATTTGGGAAATGGGGTCTCAATTTAAAGTAAAGATTTTCTTTGATTGAAATTGCCTTGAAGATGAAATGTAAGACACTTTGGGCTAATTTCAATTTTAAGGAAATTAAACTTGGAATTAAGACCTAATTTCACAAATAAAGATTAACTCGAAAGGAAATTGAGAAATTTATGGAATGAGGGTTGTCACTTGGTCAATTTAGGTCTTTGATTTGCATTGACATTGTGTGTTGTTTCCTAAATATTACTGATCATCTCTTTTAGTATGCAGAAAAGTCCCCAGCAAGCCCAGTCCGGCCCATAAGTCTTATTTTCTTTCTTTAGTTATAGTTAATTTATTAATTGGCCCAGTTTGGCCTTGGTTTGTAATAATTTAGTAATTTAGAGTAGTATTAAAGTAGAACTTAGCTGCATACATGTCATACTTATCTGCCATCGATTATATCTGCTCGCATTTCATACCACCTTTAAATTCAGTTAACAACCGTAACCCCTCCGAAGAAGGGGCATTCAGTGATTGGTCGAGTTTTCGGGGCCACTGAATGTCCCTGAGGATGAGACGGCTCTTTTCGGGATGCATCAGGGCTCCGAGCATATATCCCGGGAAGTGCTTTCAAAAACTCGGGTTACGCGAGTTAGCTTAAATAATTCGAGTTTGCATTCATCATTTGCATACATGCATTGATATAGAGATAGATAAAGATCAAAACCAAAAAAGAAGAATAATAAAAGAGGTAATAAAAGCATTTTCAAAAAAATGTTTTTTTAAATCATGCTCTCTTATTTGATTTTCAAAATTAAGAAATTGGCAAATCAAGAGATTTCAAGGTAAGCATTTAAAAAAAAA
>AWUE01011824.1:0-23114 GCA_001974825.2 Corchorus olitorius | reverse complement strand
AGATTTTGGAAAGTAAAAGTTTGGATAATTCCAAAAGGAGGTTTTGGAAAATAAAGGTTCCCAAAAGAAGATTTTTGAAATTAGTAAAATTGGTAAAGTTTGTAGAAAAAATCAAATGGTAAAAAGATTTTGTCACAGCATTTTCAAAATTTCCTTTTCGAAGAGAAAAGGATCAACAAGAGAGCAAACAGTGAAAGAGAATCGTGATTGAATTAATCGACAATGTTCGATTATGTTCTTTGAATTCTCGACATCGGTTCCAAAAAATGGTTTTATTTTCTTTTATAACCCTTTTAATAATCAAGATTAGGATTAAAAGTAACCAACTTTTCTTTTCGACCCAGTAGATCTCGTTAGACTAGAGGTACCGTCACTTGACGGGCGACTCGGGGGTGCTAATCCTTCCTCGAGCATAATCGACTCCCGAACCTAGATTTAGGTTACAAGACCGGACCTTAGGTTTAGTAGGTCTGTTGCCAAGCTTTGGACCTTACTTAGCTTAGGTAGCCTTTAGGTGACTAATCACCCCCTTAGAAAAAAGATTAGTGGCGACTCCATTTTCCAACGTCGTCTCGGCAGGGTTCCCCGGACCCGAACGTTTTGACAATATTAGAGCCATCTTACACACTAAACTGACATTAAGACCAGACCTCGCCTATCTAGGTTCTCTGATGCACTCACATCAACATATCAACAAAGGGAGTCAACGATATTTGTTCTTCCTCACATATGTATCTGCCACAATCCAAGATGGCAAAACATCTTCAGCCATCAGTGTCACATTATGACAGAACCAAGGGACGATTCCAAGAAAGTCTTCCATAACTATCATTATCAACTCTAAGTCATCAACAAAGAAGACGATTCAAGCAAGTGTTGCAATATTCACTACACATTAGTCGCAAGAAATCCTACCAACAACAATCATAGGAGGAAGACGCTGTAGACACCCATTTTTATACTCTATCCTTTAATTTAAATTAATTTTTCTCTTAGTTAGCATTAAAGTCATCCGGGGGCATTTTGGTCATTTTTACATTCAGGGGTATTTTGGTCATTTTGAGTTCACATTATTTAGATTAGCTAATTCATTTTTAGTCATCCAAATTGAATTTTGAAAAATCCAAAAAAATCTTAGCATGAGCACCTTTGGCATTCTTACGTATTTCAGGGCTTGGCTTCGTGTAGTATAGTTGCATTTTAATCCTTTATTTAAGTCAATGTGTTTTTCAATTTGTCATAAGTGTTCCATTTGAGTCAATTCGTATTTTTGTTGATAATTTTAGGTAATCTAGTTCCCATGGCGTTTGGATTTAACTCGATTAGGTCCAAAATTCCAAAATAAATAAAAAATGTCTTTCATTCTGCGTTTTCATTTGCACCAAATGAAGTGTTCTCAGCAAACACATTCATTGTCTGCATTCTTTTTGGATATTCATTTACTTTGCATCTGGCATAGTCATTTTGCATTAATCATGTCATGTTTATTTAAAGGGAAGGCATATTTGCCCTTCACTCATAATCATGCATACTTACCTTAATTAGATTATTTGTATAGAATAGCAATTTGCCCATTGATATTTCTTACAGAGTTCCAAAAAATGTGTGTGAGTACACATACAAATATTCACCAAGTACAAAGCTCCCAAAGTTGCATTCTTTACAAAATTCAATTGCTAAAAAGAAAAGTACATGATCAAGGAAGAAAACAGAAAAATAGGGGGGCAAGTCCCATGGCATGGCCAAGGTGAGACTGTGCCAAATGCATTATCCTTTTGCTTTACCCGAACCTGCTAAAAGAAATAAGAGAGGTCATAAGTTCAAAGCTGTGATTCAACAAATCCAAGAGGCTAAAAAATGCAAAAAAAAGCTACCTACTATCAAGATGATCAAAGTCAATTGCAAAAGGGCAACAAAGCAGCAGAGGATTCAACCCAATGAGCTAACCAGATTCTTAATTCTAGAGAAAAGCTTTACCTGACCAGATCACCATTCCATTGGATCCTTATCCCAATTTCACAACAAACTTCACCTGCACAAAAGGACAAACAGATTAGTTAGCAGGGGAGGAAGAATTTAGACTACACACACAACAGACCCCTCTCGCTGAACAGTTTTCTCTCCCTCTCTCTGGCATTTTCCTACGCTCATTCTCCAACACACCTCTCACAAAAAAAATGCATTGAACACAGGCTATGATCGAGGCACTAAATCCCCTACAGGATCCTTCTGCTCGATCCTCTCCCTTCCAGCAACATACACATCTTCCCACCCATACTCATTACACACTCATCTCCCCTCATTGTTAAAACCTCTCATCTACACATAGCTCAATTTTCTCGACCCACACTCTCTCCAGCAACCACACTAAAAACAGTGACACCTTCCCTCATCTCTCGACCCCATCTTTGAAAAACACTCCTCCACAGACACATACTGAAAATACAAAAAACTCGCCCATTCGATTGATACAAAAAATTACAGACCCTCATCTGCTCCCTCTCAACTCTGACTCAAAAATCCTCACACACACAAGAACACCTTACCTTCTCTCGGCTCACCACCAGGTCTCAGGCTCTCTTCCTATTCTCTAAAAAAAAAAAAAGATAATAGATCATTTCGAAAAGAGATTACCTTTCCTGGATTCTCGTGTTCATCGAGAGTTCATCGCCTTGGTTCATCGTGAGAAAGCTTTAAGTAGATCGGAGAATTTCATCGGAGTTGAGGCTTTTATCGTCGTGACTTGGAGTTTTAGGTTTCGGTATAAGCTAGATTTAGGTTTTTTAAAAAAATGAAGAGGTTTCTTTCAAGATTGGTTCAAGGGTTTCGGTCGAGTGGCTTTAGAATTTGATTTCATCGGAGTCTAGGGTTAGTTAACCGGTGGTTGTCGTTAGAAATCAAGAGAGGTGGGTTTCGGGTTTTGTTAGCTCTTGATACTTGGTGAAGTTTCGAGCATCTCGCGGTTGTGAACAGAAAGAGGGGAGTGACGATGACTAAAGGTTAGTTGGGCGAAGTTAGGTTTGAAGGTGGTGTTGGTTGGCAAAGGTGATGGCGCTGCTGACTTTGAAACAGCGGCGGTAAGGAGGGTAGGGTTTTGTGACGAGGAAGAAGAAAACGTTGAAGAAGAAGGCTTTAGTTTATAAGCTTGTCATTTCCCAAACGGCGTCGTTTTGAGGTAAGGTGCTTTCAATTTTTTTTCAATTTCGTCTATTTCTTTTTCAATTGCTTCAATTTGGGACTGAGTTTGCTTGATGGATGCAATTTAGGGCCTGTTACGTGATTTTATCTAAAATTGAAGATTTGTTTAAGGGTTTTTATACATAAAGGTGCTAAATTTGAAGTTTTTGAGTCATATAGTCTTTTCCATGCTAAATTTGAGTAAAAATCTTAGCTTTTAATCTCCATAATTAAATCTTGAATGTTTTGTTAAATAAATTTGTCTTTGTGTTGAGTATTAAGTTGAGCTCAAGTTATTTGGCCATGAATTGTTTAAGATTAGGTTCTTTAGCTTAACATTAGATTTCAATTTGATTGGTGGATGTCATTTAACATGTTTTCTATTTGATTTGTAAATACATGTTCTTTTTGGATGCATATGGGTAAAGGTTATATCTTTTGATTAATTTAAGTGTGAATGTCAAAACTTGGATTTCTTTTATGATTAAATCAACTTGATACAGATCTCTATGTTAATCAAGCTTCATGAATCTTTGATTGAATTGCCTTTATGTTATAATCTGAGATCTATGGTTGAAGATGCTTGATTGCTCTATTTTAAAATGGGAATTTAATTAATGGAGCAACTTTGATTTGAGAAAGGGAACTTTTAATAAAGATTTGTTTGCAAGTTGAATTTTTGGTCACACTAAATGAGATTTGTTTAATTGTGGTAATTAAGGTGTTTAAGAGTTAATTGAATATTGGACCTTAAACCCTGATTACCAATTAAGCTAATCTTGATTTGGAAATGGGGTCTTAACTTAAAGTGAAGATTTTCTCAATTTGAAATTAGCTCGGAGATGATATGTAAGACACTTTGGGCAAATTTCAATTTCAAGGAAATTGAACTTGGATTCAAGACCTAATTTCTCAAAATAGAGGTTAGCTTGAAAGGAAATTGGTAAATTTTTAGAATTTTGGTTGCCACTTGATGAAGTTAAGTCCTTGATTTGTATTGATGAGATGGAAATTGTGTTAGTTCCTGAATATCACTGATCATTTTCTTTAGTGTGCAGGAAAGTCCCCAGTTGTCCAATTTGGCCATTAGCTTCTAGTTTCTTTAAGTTTGCTTGTTAATTCAATTATATTTGGGCTTGTAATTAATTTAAGTTAGTCTGGTAATTAGTAGTTAGACACATGCATGCCATATCTATTTCCAGTTATTATAATTGTTTGCATTTCATGCCACCATTATAAGCTTCGATTAATAAAGAGGCGTTTTAGCTATAAGGGGCTAATCTCGGGTAAAGGTGCTCGGGCACGACCTCTCGAGATTTCGCCCCGAGATTGAATGATCTTTACGAATATCCCCGGAGGGCCGGGCTAGATTCGTAAAGGCCAATTCAAATAAACTCCTTTTTATTAATCAACTAATAAATTGGACTTTGCATTCATCATTTGCATACATGCATTAATTTAGAAATGGAAAAAGGACAAAAATCCAAAAAAGGTGAAAATCAGAAAATCAAAAGAAGCAATAAAAGGTGTTTTCAAAAAATGTTTTTTTCTCAAATCATGTTCTCTTATTCAATTTTCAAAAATCAAGAAATGGGTAATTCAAGAATTTTCAAGGTAAGTGTTTTCAAAAAAAGAATGTTTTCTTAATCAAGCAATCCAAAAGAAGATTTTGGAAATTAATAAAATTGATGAAGTTTTTCAAAAACAAAGATGGTAAAAGATTTTGTCACAGCATTTTCAAAATTTCTTCCCGATGCGGAAGACTCAACAAGAGAACAAATAGTGAAAGAGAATCGTAACAGAATTGATCGACGTCGTTCGATTATATTCTTCGAATTCTCGACATCGATTTCAAAAATGGTTTTATTTTATTTTTATAACCCTTTGTAATAAAAATCAAGATTAAGAATTAAAAGCAACCAACTTTTCTTTTCGACCCAGTAGATCTAGTTAGACTAGAGGTACCGTCGTTTGACAGGCGACTCGGGGGTGCTAATCCTTCCCCGAGCGTAATCGACTCCCGGACCTAGATTTAGGTTACAAGACCGGACCTTAGGTTTAGTGGGTCCATTGCCGAGCTATGGACTTTACTTAGCTTAAGTGACCTTTAGGTGACTAATCACACCTTAGACTTTTGATTAGTGGCGACTCCATTTCCAACGTCGTTTCGACAGGGTTCCCCGGACCCGAACGTTTCGACAGACGTTGCTGAAAAATATTGCCACAGCAGAATGTTGCCGCAGCAAAATGTCCTCACAGCAGAATAATAGCAAATTGGGCACTAGTGACACCTACGGCAGAGTAACTCACATCCAAGAAAATAATCAAATACAAAGGTTAGCAACAAAGCTCGAAGCAGATATCATGTTCGAAGCTAAGAATCACAAAGAATGGAGGCCAATCTTATTGCGAAAAGTTATGGCATGAAAGCATCATTAACAAAGAAGTAGTCATCCACAATCGCCACAATGTGGGGATGTTCCTCATAACACTCATGATAAGTCATGGACATTGCAGCGCCAACAATTTTTCATGAAGGATCTGTGGCAACCAACAAAAGCTTATAGCAGCATCAACATCAATACAAAGATTTGCGACATTCATCAAAATGCTCCCATGGCATCCACAAGAGAATTCAAGCCATTGCAAGCCATGATAGTCTACAAATTCATAGAGGCCACCCATCAATACAAGAGAGATCTAGCCATCAAGAGAAAGTCGAAGTGTCATAGCTATGGCAGAGACAAAGGCATGGCAGAAGCTGGGCTCTAGCACAATTTTTCATGGCACAGATATAGCGCGGCAACAATAAGAATCCATGGTTTTAGGTATGGCACGGGAACAGCGCAACCCTTCAGATGTTGTTATAGCATATAATCCAAAAGCATCCATGGCAATTCATAAAGACAACCGCAGCAGTAGCAGTGCCCATGAAGTACTAGCCCCTGCAATAGCCATGATAGAAAATGTCTCAATGCCAACTCAACAGGAGTCTTGAGAAGAAAAATCACAACCATGGCCAACTCAACAAAAAGAGGTCATAAAGCACCCACCAAAGATGAGGTTCACATTGCCAAAAATCCAAAGTTAAAGGAGTTCATGGCAAATTCATGATTAGGCTTGCGGCAAACACGGGCAAGGAATCGTCACACTCATGCCAAGTTTCAACGGAAAAGACTCGTGCTCCAAACCCTATAAGAAAACCTTATCAGCATGATAATTTCTTTCCTTTTTATACTTCACATTACACTAGGAAAATACATAGTCCAAACAGAAATTCCATTCCTACCGAAGTAATAAAAAGCCTACACTAAATCCATATACAATCTCTGCATATAAAATCCCAATCAAACCGAAAAGGACAATACACATAGCCTAAATACATAGTCTAAACAGAAATTCTCACTCGTTCACACAAAATCCAACAAATGAAGCTGATCAAGCCCCAAAAGTCGAAGGACATGACAGAAGGCAATCAGCTCTTGAGCTTGAGTTCAGCACATTTTTAGCTTGGGCTTTCTCGACTTCTATGAAAGCAATGATCTCCTCTTGATGGGTCATCTGCTGCTCACATTGCTTCAATTCCTCTTTAATCTGGGCAAGCTAATCTCTGCACTCTCGGCTCCTCGCAACCTTGGAAATGATAAAAGTTCAACCACCAGCAAGTATTTCGGCCAAATACTCCAAATAAGCAAAGAACCGAGACATGTTGAAATCTTGGTGCGCGACATCATTGGAGGCATCTCGCTAAAGAAACAACAAATCTTCACTCAAAGAATTGATTTGAGTCTAGCTCATGCTCTGAAGACGATAGCGCACCAAGCTGAGATTCAAGCTAACTATGGCAAGACTCGCTTCTACATTGGCGGCAAAGTCAAAAAATAATTCCACTATCTCTTCAACCCATGGCACCCAGGAAGAATAAATGGTGTAGCAAGGCCTGGCACTTGCACATGTCTTCACTAATGGCAGAAAATCCACTATGAAGCATGCCATCAGAAAGCTTTCCATCTGCCATTACTTGCAGCAGCTCTTCATCACAAGTAAACTTGTTAGTTCTCTCCTGGTTTCCCGCCATAGTGATAGAGGGAATCACGACATCAGTATCACCAACATCTCCTGCAGCAGTATCAATCATCAATCATTCATCAAAAGAAATGGTTGAAGAATTGATTGAAAGATCAATTGAACCAACGCACCAGATGTGTAGCCAATGTTATCGTAGATCACAAGCTCCATGGTGTGATGGTAGAAATCTCTTTTGCAAATTTCTATACGAGAGGATCCTCTTGTAGCTTGCTTCATTTCATTAAGAAAAATGTTTTGAAAAATGGTCTCTTGTGTTTATAAAGATTGTTTTTAAGAGCATGCTTTTAGAAGGTTTTTCTTATATGGTTTTAAGTGCATGGTGAAATCTCATGATGACATGTTGCATGATATGATCTGTTTTGATATTTGTTACTTGTAAATGTCATTGATTTGATTCGGGAAATGTGAGGCAATGTTATTGATACATGATTATGCTTTGATATGTTATGTGATGGAGTATTTCCTTGCCTTGATAAATAATGTATTTATTGTTGTGATGATTTTCTTTGGTACGAGCCTAGGGCTCTGAGTGTTGCAACAACTCTTCCTTGGTTAAGTAGTCCACGGACCGCCTTTTGAGGGGTGTGGTTGAGTGCGGCCTTATGTGGCGGGCATGGAGATAGGCCTCCAAGGAAATCAGTGGGTGTAGCTATGGAATGCCAAGTAGCAAAACCCACGCTAACATCAAGGACTGGACCTGAATAAGTGGAATTGTCTTATAGCATTTTCTATGGAATTTCATATGATTTTATGATTTGCAAATCAATGAATTTATATCAAATAAAGGATCTCAGAAACATTAGTTTTGGTTTAAAAATGAGTTCTTGACGGTTTTGGTGATCGACACTGGCGCAAGGCGATACCCGAGATGTTTTCTTGGCAATGGTCCAATATATTCAGTTTTGATTAAAAATGAGGCTCAACATATTTTTGTATATAAATATATTTTCATACGGTAACAGAATTTAAGATTTGTTTTGCTCGAACTTTTAAAATTGACAGGCCATAATTGATTTGGTATAAATAATTGTATATTTTACATACGAGTTTCTGTATTTTGTTAATGATTGATGTTTTATTTAAATTTGGGTTATGTTTATGAATGAATGTTTTATCATTGTTTATGATATTTGATATTAGCGTATTGACTATAAGTTTTGATGTAAATATGTATATTTTTGAAATGTTTCGGATGAGATTCGTTTTATATGAATTGAACAAACAAAAAGGTGTTGACCATGGATTTGTTTGTGACTAAAAAGCCCCAATATAACTTCTCATCATGGTTTAAAAATATATAATTTAGATTTGCCATGCACTTCCTCCTTAATGCGGTGTTAGTTAGCTGTCTGCACTCATTGAGTATTCCTTGGAATACTCACCCATTTCAAATTCTTGTTGTGTTTTCAGGAAACAACCCCGTGCATTTTACTCGACATATTCGTGACTGTCACAGAAGATATACAAGGTCTCTGTGATGATGTTAAACTGCCTGGATCCACTGGAGTCAATATTATAACCTTCCACTATTTAAAATCTCTGATTTGTAGATTATTTTACAAAACACTTTTATATAAGTTTAATATATTGTTTCTAATACATATTGCTTTATTTTATTCGTTTTTAATTATGAAAACTGTTTAGAAGACATATGTTATGCTTCGTGAGACCTTGGGTGCGAGTAACGTGCGGCATGTATTACGAGGAAACGTGGCGGTTGTCCGTGCTCGACTTCGAGTCGGGGCGTGACACCACAACTCATGAAGGTGGATCATAAGTTCTTCTTCCTAGGGAGTAATAGGACCATGACTGAGATTGGGGCGCAAATAGTTTAACCATCTTAGCCTGCAACTTTTCCCAATTTCATCTAGGCCTGCAACTTTTGCAATATAGCTCCAGTGCCGAGCCCCAAACGATTAACACAAGCCATTAATTTCTCATCCTCTTTCCCGAGTCCAATAACCTTTACGAATACGATCACCTTCAATACGACCACATGCCTCACAAGCCATTTTCACTCTACGGTATACTGTTACAAAATAACAAAAAGAGAAGGCGATGTCAATTTGGCATACAAGAGTGGCTAAAAATTCACATACCACCTGTTAGGGGCCAAAATTGGGATATGTTTAAGCCCAAAATACACCCACAAAACTCCTCCCAAACACTCATAAAATTGGGACCAATTATCTTTTTCAATAACCCAAAACACATTAAACATGTGGGCTACTTCTTACCCAAATATCAAAGGCCCGTTTCCCTTTCCCAATAACCAAAGTCCCTAAACACATGTAACACAAGGGCAATCTCTCTCTCAAACATACAAAGTCCCTAAACACATTTAACACAAGGGCAATCTCTCTCTCAAACATACAAAGCCCCTAAACACATGAAACACAAGGGCAATCTATCAAAGGTGATAAAACCCAAAGCACATATAACACATGGGTCACCTTCCTTACATGGCAAAGGTCCATCGCACATGTAACACATTAAACCTTGCCACCCTATTATATATTTCTAGATATCAATGGCCAATAACACATGTAACATATTGGGCCTTGCTACTTTACTATTTCTATCAGGCCCAAGAATATATCCATAAAACGTTAGGGCCATACCATCTCACCAACTATCCAAACAGCATAAAGACAAAGAGCAGAAAATCCTAGTCTCCTGCCGGTGACGTGACAGAGCTCACTACTGCGGAAAGCATTTTTAGCGAAGTATTTTATTTAATTCAAATTTCCCTACATTTATCTATTTATGGCATGAGATTAGTGCTAATTAATCATAATCACAGGACATAACACACAAACGTGGACCAAGCCCAAAACGGGAAAAACACATGGAAGCGTGGCTTGACGGCCTATGGGAATGGAATCTGCTCAGATGCCATATTTGGTAGGAACAGTCATGCTTGGAAGCTGTTCCTAACACCTAAAAAATGGCAATTGGGCAACAAAAAGGAGAATCAAAACAGAGTAAATTGACTTTGAAAGGGAATCCCAACGTCTCCTGCCAAGAGAAAGAGACTCTTGATCATTAAAAGAGAGGCGAATTCAAAACACTTGAAAAATCCATTGTTTACATTCTCAAAGGAGAAAATATTATGTTCCATGATCAAAGATGCTGATTCCACTGGGTTGATTCCGGCACCAGGAATCGCGCAACAACAGGAATCACGTGACAGCAGGAATCACGGAAGGACCGACGGGCAAAGAAGTAAACCAGGCACAAGAATGGCTATAAAATGGTGTTTCCAGTTTTGTTGAAGAACAAAAAAAATGCACACAGAGGGGCTCCCACATCCCGCTTCTCACACACTCTTTTAAGTGTGGGGGAGAGAGTCTAGCAGAAAGATAATTGCTTGTCCTGCGGAAATCGAAGGTCCAGCAGATACCGCGAAGCTCCTACTTGTTTGAAAAACCATCTTCCTGCCATGAAGATGCAACCGATTTGCTATTTTTCCCCATGGAAATTTGAGAATCAACCTCCAGCAAGAAGCAAGGAGCTCTCACTCAAAGGGAGCTAAATGTTAGGGGCCAAAATTGGGATAGGTCTAAGCCCAAAATACACCCACAAATCTCCTCCCAAACACTCACAAAATTGGGACCAATTATCTTTCTCAATAGCCAAAAACACATTAAGAACATAGGCTACTCCTTACCCAAATATCAAAGGCCAATTTCTCTTTCCCAATAACCAAAGACCCTAAACACATCTAACACAAGGACAATCACTTCCTCAAACATACAAAGTCCCTAAACACATGTAACACAAGGGCAATCTATCAAAGGTGATAAAACCCAAAGCACATATAACACATGGGTCACCTTCCTTACATGGCAAAGGTCCATAGCACATGTAACACACCGGACTTTGCCACCCTATTATCTATTTCTACATAGCAATGGCCCATCACACATGTAACACTTTGGGCCTTGCTACTTTACTATTTCTTTCAGGCCCAAGAATATGTCCATAAAATATTGGGGCCTTACCACCTCATCAACTATCGAAACGACATAAAGACAGAGCACAAAATCCCAGTATCATGCTGGTGACGTGACAGAGCTCACTACTGCAGAAAGCATCTTTCGGGAAGTATTTTACTTAATTCAAATTTCCCTACATTTATCTATTTATGGCAGGAGATTAGTGCTAATTAATCATAATCACGGGACATAACACACAAACGTGGACCAAGCCCATGACGAGAAAAACACATGGAAGCGTGGCTTGGCGGCATATGGTAGAGGAATCTGCTCAGATGCCATTTTTGGCAGGAATAGTCATGCTTGGAAGCTGTTCCTAATACCCAAAAAATGGCAATCGGGCAACAAAAAGGAGAACCAAAACAGAGCAAATTGAGTTTGAAAGGGAATCCAAACGTCTCTTCTCAAGAGAAAGCGACTCTTGATCATTAAAAGAGAGACGAATTCAAAACACTTGAAAAAACCATTGTTCACATTCTCAAAGGGGAAAATATTCTCTGCCATGATCAAAGATGCTGATTCCACTGGGTTGATTCCGGCAGCAGGATTCGTGCAATAACAGGAATCACGTTACAGCAGGAATCACAGAAGGACCGACGAGCAGAGAAGTAAACCAGGCACAAGAATGGCTATAAATGGTGTTTCCAGTTTTGATAAAGAACAAAAAAAAAAAACGCACACAGAGGGGCTCCCACATCCCGCTTCTCACACACTCTTTGGTAGAGCTCAATTTTGGCTTTCAATTCCATTTTTCTCTCTCCAAAAACACAAAGAGGAAGAACCATTTCTTCATCTTTTACAACAACACAAAAATGAGAGAGAAGCTCTACAACAACAAGTTCTAGCACAAGATCTACGCTCAATCACAACATATCTGAGCAACTCAAAGCAAGATCTCCCCAAATCGCTACCATTTTGGGTACTCCATTTTCGTCTTCAAAAGGCTCTCTATTGTTTTAATTTCACCTTTCTCACAATAGATTTCTCTCATTTTGTTCCAAGCTCACCTCCAATGTTGTTACCCACAAATTTGAGAAAGCAATAAAAGTCTTTGATTCATTTTATAGTGGGTATTTTAATTACAAAGCTATTTTTTCATATTTATCATCCTTCTCAATGAATCTTGTCGACATTGAGAAGAGAGTTATTTTCCCTGCTGCAAGTCTCATCCAATCACCGCGGGATTTCCTCATTCCTTCTTCCCGCCATCTTCAGAAACCCACTTCTTCTTCTGGGGAAGTTGGGGCTAGCTAGGATCCATCCCTTGAGCCGGGCCAGGCCTACCTTTCACACAAAAAAGCTCCCGCACCACCTTAGAAAGTTGCTGGACAAAAGAAAATTATGTTCACATTGACACAAAAAAAGTAAATAGTATTGGATTAAGATTAAATATTATTGGATCTTAATCCAATAACAGTATAACAATCATAATAAAAAATGCAGGCTAGACCCATCAAATTGTATTGAATATATGAACCACATTCAAGAACAACTTTAAGCCCTATAAACAAAAAATTGAGCCCAATAATCCAAATCTACTAGACCTTGCTCTGATTTATCTTACTTAACATTTTTAGATATATTGTGGTCAAACAAAAATAATTTATCCTTATAACATATTCTTTAATTTCTTTAGAGCCCATTTCCCTTTTTTCAACATCACAATCTGTTTTCTATTTATAATAATTATTCTAGTTCTTTGTTCTCTTATAATATCAAAAAGTTTTTTCCAACTTGCTCTGGAAAACCCTTGATATTATCGTTTCGATCTCTTCTTTGTTCCCCTTCTCTTTATAACTGTCTATCGAACAATCCCGACTTTTCTTTTTGTTCGTTGCTTTTATCTTTGATCATCTCGATTTTTCATTTTTCAAAACCCTATTTTTTGCTACAAGATCTATTCTTTATAGCTTTGCATTTTTCTTCTTCTTCCTTTCCAATGATTTGATTAGAGGGTCTTTTTAGGGTTTGTTAAGAAATAAGAAAAGGTGATTTCTTTTTTTTAGAACCCTAATTTTTGCAACAAGATTTGTTATTTCTAGCTTTGAATTTCTCCCCTTCTTCCTTTCCAGTGATTTGATTGGGAGGGTCTTCTTAGGGTTTGTTTAATTAGGAAAAAGAAAAGGCGATTTTAGTTCCGGCTGGTGAGTCTTCGGGTCAGGTAAATGGCGGATCCGCCTTAACTCCGTCTCGATAAGATTTTCTTCCTTCTACTACTGTTGCTGCTAGGTTTGGTGTGGGATTGAATTCGATAGGGTTACAAAGTTGTGATCTTTGCGATTGAGAAGGTTATTCTTGATATTTCAGCATTTCAATTTGGGTACTTTCGAGTTAATATCTGTTATTCTTGATATTTCAGAATGTTGGTCTCTTGGTGATTTTCATTATGCCCAATTGGAGTTCAATTTGCAAAAACCGAATCTTAATGCCAATTAAATTTAGGAACAATAAAAGTTAGACAACAATTAAAAAAATTTCAGGATTAAAAAGGAACTAAATATTAGAATACATGTAAAATATGACTGAAAATAAAGCAGAGTAGAATCCTAAGTTCATTGATCGTTATACAAAAACAGAGAATAGTATTTACTCTGTTCTGCTGATATAATAATTGTTTGAACAGGTTAATTTTAATCCATCTCTCAGCTATTTTTTTTTCTCTCCTGTTAATTGATGCTACCATGTTTCCAAATACTTTTGCTTCCAGTTTGATTATAGTAATCCGGTCTTACTTTGTTAATCTCATAATTGTTGGATGATATTATTAAAATGAATTGATACCCAGTAAATATGAAACATATAAAGAAAACTAATACAAAAGCCAAATGATGTGTAACTGTAACAACAAAAGTAAACAATACAAAAATCCATTAAAGAGATAAGAAATTGGCAACAAATGATAACAATATGACTGAAAGGATATAAAACGATAAGAAAAAAGTAAGAAAATAAAATACTTTAATTATTTTAATTAATTTAATAGATGAACAGATTGAAATAACAAGGAAAGTAAAAGGAGACAGATGAAGAAGAAAGAATTGTCAACACACCTAGATCAGAAGAATGGTCAATGGTGTGTTTTGAAGAACCATAGGAGAGGTGATGCTCCTTTTATAGAGGCAATTTAAGCTCAGTTGGGTAAATGCTGCATTAAATGTAAGTTGGGTGGAGTTTGCTACAACTTACATATGATAAATTAGGTTGAAGGTAGTTCCGCAATTAACAAGCCAAAAACAGCTGGTAATTGGTACAGTATGTGAAAACAGTATTGACTAAAGGTGGTTTAAGCAAATCTTTTGGAGAAGAAGAGCAATGTATAACCCTTTTTTCTTTTATATATTTTGGGTCCTTATATTATCCACTTTTTCTCTCATGTGTAAAGATGTGACCTATTTTTGTTTTGGTTTTGTTTCCTTTCTGATGCAGAGTTCCTACTCCTAATTTAACAATGACTTCTTTTTTTTTGTTTTTGTTCCTTTAATTTAGTATTTAGTATTTTGTTTACTGCTATTTTTATTTTTTGAGATGCTTGCAAAGAAAAGACCTCACTGTTGAAGGGTGGTAATTTATTGCTCTTACCCATTATGTTTTGACATCTTTAGAATTTCGTTCCCTTATCTATGGGTGAAGTTAATGTGCATTTAGTAAGTTAAGGGTTGGGATTATCTTGATTTTGCTCGCTAAATTTTTAATTAATCTTCTCTCAACCAGCTGCTTTTGAGAAACCATAAGGTGAAAATCAAAGGTATGACACTCTGACCATATATATTTCCACTGTTTTAAATCATGTACAGTACCCCTTTAAATCACTTTTTGTTATTAAAGTATTTAAAGTAGTTCAATATTAGTTCCATTACAATTAATACTAAATTCCCATAGAGTTCCCGAATATATATTTAGTTTTATATAGATCAGTTTCCTTTCCTAATGGCAACAATAATTAATTTTAGTGGATAGCTGAGAATTTTTATGAACCCTGTGAAATTATATGCTTGGGTTTTTTTTATTTCATTTCTTTTTATGAAAAGTATGACTTTTGTTATGGAATAACATTACATTGTGTTCATCTTCATGCATTTGCAGGAATTTTCACCGGAGAGTTGGGCTTTTATATCTTTGGATCTGATAGTCTTTGTCTCTAGCATCTGCGGATTGCCACGAGTTTCTGTTGTGCAGGGCGGTGGTTATAAGGGTGAAGATTTAAGTGAAGCAGCCATTAGGTGCTAAAAGGAGACAAATTGAAATAACAAGGAAAGTAAAAGGAGATAGATGAAGAAGAAAGAATTGACAACACACCTAAATCAGAAGAATGGTGTTTTGTGAAGAAGCATAGGAGAGGTGATGCTCCTTTTATTGAGGCATTGTAAGCTTAGTTGGCTAAATGCTGCATTGAATGAAAGATAGGTGGAGTTTGCTATAACTTGCATCTGATAAATTAGGTTGAAGGTAGTGGTACAGGGTGTGAACACAATATTAAGTCAAATTTTTTGGAGGAGAAGAGCAATAAAGAAATGTTGCCACCGTGGCTTCATGAGAAGGCGTTATTTTGCTTGAACTTTAATATTTATGTATAATAGTAACAAATTTAAGTTAATTTAGACGAAAATAGATTTGACTTATACATATAATAGATTATATTTGTTGATACCACACAATTTACAATTTTGGATAAAATTGTAAAAGCATTAGAAGAATTTAGATTTAGATGTGTGGTAAGGATTGATTGATGACATGTAAGTTTTAATATGTTTTAACCACTTTAGATTAAAATCTTGTCAGTAAAAGGCTTTAATTTTAAGCCTAAAAGCCCAATTTCTATTAAGAAAACCCATGAATAATTATAATCGATCATAGTTATTGAAAAGGATGCGTAGACACAGCCTTTGTGTTTATCAAACCCAAGCACAGGTGCGTTTACCTAACGCACGCGAGTCGTATTTTCAGAGGCGTTTTCTCAGCGTGCGTTTGAGTTTTCCGACAAGTTTTTCAATAAAGGTCGTGTTGGCTTAGGATTGGAAATTTCTACTCTTTGTTGATGAATTACATGGTGCGACACCTTCCCATTTTGTACTTTCAAGCGTTTGCGTAGCAACTTGTCAAGTTTCAGCGCAAGACGTCGTCGAACCTAACTTTTTCCAGGTTCTCAATTAAGGACACGAGGATTGAAAATGATGAATTTTGTTCAATCTGTGGCTCAATATGGTTCAAGCCATGATGAAGGATGTTAGTGATGGTCTATGGCATGATTTTCATGAGCTTTGACCATCGACGACAATTTTGCTTTCTTTTCAAATAAGGACATGTGGCGTTGGCACCCTGATTTTAGCCATTGTTTCGTTTGATTTTGGTTCTAGTCGAACCATGTGTTTAATATGTTTATGGTAAGTTAATTTCGTGGTTTAAAAGATTAAGTCGAGTTTGCAAGTGATTCAAGCCATTTTCGTTACCAAATTTGTCACCAGAACGCGCGTTTGGAAGAAGCAGCAGCTCGCGTCAACGCACGCAGGTGAAGGGTATTTTGAAATTGACTATGATTAGAAGACAACAAGCTTATGCCAAGGATTCGTGTCATTCCAGAGCATTTGTTTCTCTACAAACGCTTCCAAAGAGGTTTTCTTGAAAAGCAGCGAGTTGTCGTTTCAACGCAAGATCAAGTTATGAAGATTTCAGACCCATTAAAGTTGTCCAAAGCCCATGACCGGCCCCTATAAATAGGGAGGGTCCTCCAACATTTTTCTAGACATTTCAACTCACACAAACTTGCCCTGCTGCAAGAAACCAAGCCCTAAGCTTATTCTCTGAATTTTCTCTGGAATTCTGCAATCTTCTGCATAATTTCTCTGCTTTGTCAACAAGTTCATACTTGTTCTTCCTAATTTTACTGTTTCAATCTTGCCTCCGGACATATTTCCACTTGTAATCTGTTTCTCTCAATAAAATAGCAATCATTTGTTATTTTTCCCTTGCAATTAATAAGAAAAACCTTTGAAACACACCTTAGATTAAGAAAATCTGAATCAATGATTTAAACACCTGTTCGTGACTTTGATTCGGTCCCCAAAATTCCGCTTGATCTTTAATCTGCTGCAATCAGCATCAATTTACTATTCGTACAATCTTTGTCAATTTACAACAAATTAACTGGCACGCCCTTGTCATATGTACTCGCTTAAATCTAAAGAGGTTTTTGGCGCAACAATATTAATAATACACTTACTACGATACGATTTTGCTCTTTCTGTAGATAATAATTTGATACATTGTCAGTTTAGGTTTTGACCCTATAAGTGGTTAAAAGACTAACACATATCTTACTTATTTATTGATTATATATTTAATATTAAAAAATCTAAAAGCGATATATGACAACCTCTTAACTCTGATTGTGCAATCTGCTAAACTCGTTTGACATAAGATGGTATAATCCCCAATCAATTTGTTAAATGTGCAAGGATTTAGACTCAGATTTATTTCAATGAAAAGATTTAGATTCAAATAATTTATTTATGAAAGGTTAGTCTCAATTTGTATATTTAGCCATTTGTAAAGAGAAATTACCTAGATTTCTATTGAATACAAAGTTAATCATAGTAATAAAACAGTTTTAAAACAGTTGTTTGGTTTGCAGTTGTCAAATGTGAATATAGTTTTTGATATGTATACATCTTTATACAGATTGCAAGGAAATAAGATCCTAAAGTTAAGTTTATGATCAAACCTATCATATAAGATCCTAAAATGAAGCCTATAATAATTACACCTATTTAAGATAAAATCTCTTTACTTCCCCTCAAGTTGGAGCATAAAGATTATTAGTAATTCCCAAGTTGCCCAACAAAGTATGAAAACGATCTTCACCAAGTGCCTTGGTAAATATGCCTGCATGTGGACTTACATGTTAATCTGATTTGTTCTCTAAAATTTTTTTTCTTGCAAGAGTTGGAGAAAAACATTATTAACAAAGGATGAGACAACAAAATGAACATTAATTTATTGCATTGTACACATTTCAACATTTATATAAGTATATAAGTATTAATATAAACTAAAAACCTTTAGATGTCACATTTAAATGAAAGTAATCACATATATACCATCAGTTTTCCTACAATTCAAAATTTTATGATGTGCAGGCAATTATAATAAAGCATTTTGTTAGAATCCATTACTCATAAGTGTCAGTTTCATAGTGAATTTTGGCAAAATTCTAAAATTGTGATTTGTGAATATCTAATAAAATTTCTGAATTATGATTGATGAATCTAATTACTGGACTTTAAATCTAACAAAACTCGGAATTGTGATACTCTTAAACATTTTAAAGACAATAAAAAATGTAGAGAAAAATATAGTGATGAAATAGGGATGAGATAAACTGAAAAGGAGGTGAAAAGACTACACATGACTATACTCATTGTCACTGCCGCTAACGAATCAGAAAACTAAGGCCTATGGAGTCGCCACTAATCAATTTCTAGGTGTGACCCCCTAAACTTAATTAAGTCCAGTGCTCAGAGATGGACCTAACTAAGCCTATGGGTCCGGTCTTCCAACAAGAATCTAGGTTCGGAAATCGATTACGCCCGGGGAAGAATGAGCATCCTCGGAGCGCTCGTCAAGCGACGGTACCTCTAGTCTAACTAAATCTAATGGGTCCAAAAGTAAATGGTTGCTTTTATCATAATCTTGATTATGAACAGAAAATGTCATAAAAGAAAAAGAAATTCAATTTTTAAAACAAGTTTGAATGTCGAGTAGAAGAATGTAACTGGACAACCACACAATCAATTCTGTTTTCAATTCTCTTTCATTGTTTGTTCTCTTATTGATCATTTTCTCTTCAAAAAGGAAATTTTCAAAATGCCGTGTCAAAATCTTTGTCATTTTTGAATTTTTTTTAAAGAAAACTTGATTGATTTTATTAATTTTCCAAAATCTTTTTTTGGATTTTTGAAGAAAAGAAACACATTTATTTTCCAAAAGTCTTCTTTTGGATTTCTAAAAAACATTTATTTTCCAAAAATTTTCTCTTAGAGTTCTCAAAAAGAAAACATTCTTTTTGAAAATACTTACCTTGAAAACTCTTGAATTAACTTTTCATAATTTTTTGAAAACTGAATATAAGAACATAATTGAAAAACATTTTTGAAGACACTTTCTTTTTTTGATTTTCCCTTTTTTTGAATTTTCTTCAATTTTTGACCTAAATCTTAATTAATGCATGTATGAAATGATGAATGCAAAGTCTGGTTATTTAAGCTGGTTCGCGTAGTCCTGGGTTATTGAAAGCCCTTCCTGGTATATATGCACAGAGACCCAACACATCCCCAGAAGAATTGTCTCATCCTCAGGGACATTCAGAGAGTCCCAAAAACTCGACCATTGTTGAAAGCCCCTTTTTCGGAAGGCTACGGTTATCAAGCATTTTTTAATTGGCATGTAACAGATAAATTTACTAAAATTAAATATGAAATGCATATGCAATAATGAAAACTAATGCAAATTAATTCTAAATTATTAACACCCATTTAACTAAAATTAAACTAAGTCCAAAATATTACAAGCCCAATGCAAATAAGAAACCCAAGTTAAATAAAGGCCCAAATAAAAAGTGTATCAAACGGGCTGAGAGAATTGGGCCGAACAAGTTGAGTTGGGTCGGATCTGGGTAGGGCTCCACTAGGTCGGGTTGGTATGAACCTAGACTAAACGGAAGCGTTTTGAAACTTTTTTTCTCACACCGTCGCTGCTTCCTTTTTCCTTTCCCTATTTTCTTCTTCACACTTTCATTTTCTTATTCCGGCTCACATCAAACCGCTTCACCCTCTTCTTAGAAACCCCCAAATTATTTTCACCAAAGAAAACCGCTAAACCAAAAATCCAAAATCCTGAAACCCTTGCCCCTTTTTTCTTACTAAAACCCTATTTCTCCTTTTCTCTTTCTAAACCCCTAGAACGTCCCCCTTTCTAACGAAAACTATAGCTTATAAAGCCCAAGCTCTTGAATCTCACCCGTTAATGCCACTCCCAATCTCACGGTCACTTATTTTTTCTGATTTTCTGTCAAATATTTTGTTGTCTTTCTAATTGTTCTTTTGGTTTCATGTGCAGGTGTCACTCCCTTGTTAAAACCGTGTGAAGACCACTGAGTGGAAAGGGAAAACCAACAATCTTCAGGTGCTCTCTCACATTTGGTTTTGTCTGTTTGTTCACGTGTTTTCCTTTTATTGTAGGTGACGCTACTTGCCAACCAAGATGCCAGCTGGTGCCATGGGGCCAACACAACTTTAAGTGAACCAATTTTCTCTACAACTCATTTGTCCCATTTGATTCCCTCAAATTACTCTAGCTTTCTCATGCGGGTTTCTTTCTGTAGGTTGCTGAATCAAAATACTGACCCTTCCCTAAGAACCAATAAAATCCAACCTGTAACTAAGGTGAACACTCACCTCCTCTAAAATTGCTAATTGTCTTGAAATGTTACAATTATGAACTTGTGTATATGCATGAAAAAGTTGGAATCAGTTAAATTGACACTGCTGCATTGTCTTGTATCTTGCTGCCCTGCCTTTGTGCTGCTGAAATGATTGTGCAATGCAACGAATAGTTGTCGAAACGTTCGGGTTCGGGGAACCCTAGCGAGACGACATTGGAAAGGAGGAGTCGCCACTAATCTTTTTAAAGGTGTGATTAGTACCTAAAGGCTACCCAAGCTAAGTAAGGTCCAAAGCTCGGAAATGGACCCACTAAACCTATGGTCCGGTCTTGCAACCTAAATCTAGGTTCGGCGGTCGATTACGCTCAGGGAAGGATTAGCACCCCCAAGTCGCCCGTCAAGTGACGGTACCTCTAGTCTAACTAGATCTACTAGGTCCATTTGTGACGTTTTGAATCGTCTTCGATTTGGCAAACCTCAATGCTTTTCTCTCCATTATTTATGGTAACTATAATCATTTTGGTGAGATTAGTCTACTGTGAAGTTTTTAGCTCATTTAGAACACTTTTTTATTTTGGGCCTATCGGGGTCCATTAGTTCCGTTTTGAATCATCTTCGATTTGGCAAACCTCAATGCTTTTCTTTCCATTGTTTAGGGCCTAACTATAACCATTTTGGTGAGATTAGTCCACCGTGAAGTTTTTAGCTCATTTGGAACACTTGTTATTTTGGGCCTATCGAGGTCCATTTGTGACGTTTTGAATCGTCTTCGATTTGGAAAACCTTAATGCTTTTCTTTCCATTGTTTATGGCCTAACTATAATCATTTTGGTGAGATTAGTCCACTGTGAAGTTTTTAGCTCATTTGGAACACTTGTTATTTTGGGCCTATCGAGGTCCATTTGTGACGTTTTGAATCGTCTTCGATTTGGCAAACCTCAATGCTTTTCTTTCCATTGTTTATGGCCTAACTATAATCATTTTGGTGAGATTAGTCCACTGTGAAGTTTTTAGCTCATTTGTAACACTTGTTATTAAGGGCCTATCGGGGTCCATTAGTTCCGTTTCGAATCGTCTTCGATTTGGCCAACCTCAATGCTTTTCTTTCCCTTGTTTATGGCCTAACTATAATCATTTTGGTGAGATTAGTCCACTTTGAAGTTTTTAGCTCATTTGGAACACTTGTTATTTTTGGCCTATCGGGGTCCATTAGTTCCGTTTTGAATCGTCTTCGATTTGGCAAACCTCAATGCTTTTCTTTCCATTGTTTATGGCCTAACTATAATCATTTTGGTGAGATTAGTCCACTGTGAAGTTTTTAGCTCATTTGGAACACTTGTTATTTTGGGCCTATCGAGGTCCATTTGTGACGTTTTGAATCGTCTTCGATTTGGCAAACCTCAATGCTTTTCTTTCCATTGTTTATGGCCTAACTATAATCATTTTGGTGAGATTAGTCCACCGTGAAGTTTTTAGCTCATTTGGAACACTTGTTATTTTTGGCCTATCGAGTCCCATTAGTTCCGTTTTGAATCGTCTTCGATTTGGCAAACCTCAATGCTTTTCTTTCCATTGTTTATGGCCTAACTATAATCATTTTGGTGAGATTAGTCCACCGTGAAGTTTTTAGCTCATTTGGAATACTTGTTATTTTTGGCCTATCAAGGTCCATTTGTGACGTTTTGAATCGTCTTCGATTTGGCAAACCTCAATGCTTTTCTCTCCATTGTTTATGGTAACTATAATCATTTTGGTGAGATTAGTCCACTGTGAAGTTTTTAGCTCATTTAGAACACTTTTTTATTTTGGGCCTATCGGGGTCCATTAGTTCCGTTTTGAATCATCTTCGATTTGGCAAACCTCAATGCTTTTCTTTCCATTGTTTATGGCCTAACTATAATCATTTTGGTGAGATTAGTCCACTTTGAAGTTTTTAGCTCATTTGGAACACTTGTTATTTTTGGCCTATCGGGGTCCATTAGTTCCGTTTTGAATCGTCTTCGATTTGGCAAACCTCAATGCTTTTCTTTCCATTGTTTATGGCCTAACTATAATCATTTTGGTGAGATTAGTCCACCGTGAAGTTTTTAGCTCATTTGGAATACTTTTTATTTTGGGCTTATCAGGGCCCATTAGTGACGTATTGAATCTTCTTCGATTGGGCAAACCTCAATGCTTTTCTTTCCATTGTTTATGGACTAACTATAATCATTTTGGCGAGATTGGTCCACTGTAAAGTTTTTAGCTCATTTGGAACACTTGTTATTAAGGGCCTATCGGGGCCCATTAGTTCCGTTTCGAATCATCTTCGATTTGGCAAACCTCAATGCTTTTCTTTCCATTGTTTATGGCCTAACTATAATCATTTTGGTGAGATTAGTCCACTGTGAAGTTTTTGGCTCATTTGGAACACT
>AWUE01011823.1:0-12066 GCA_001974825.2 Corchorus olitorius | reverse complement strand
TGATGCCTTGCAAAATTGCTCGACTTTGATGACCTCGCGTCACTGCCCTGTCTTCGAATTTGTTATTGACTTGGCTAAATTATTCCATTGTTTGATCGCCCATTGATGTTGTGGTAGAGTTTGCTTATAGGAACATTCGAATGTTGGATTCGCGATACCATTAATGACTTGAATACTCTGCCATGTTTACTTAATCACACTGCATTGGCATATTCTGTTCATTTATATGTTTGGGAGATAATGTATGCAGCCAATTGAACTGAAATTCTCAATTTTGTATTTGATTTGTGCAGCCATAATCCCAGATAGTAAATCTGCAAGCTCCAGCAGCTCCCATTTTGCCAAGCAACACGTCTTCAATCATTAGATCCAGCCCGTATTCAATCTCAATTCCCAGTAGACTTTGAATTTTGACATTGTAACCCATCGTAAATTACATTCCAATTTTTTTGCAATATAAAACGACCTGTATGTCAATCCTTGTTGCTTTCATGGAAACAAAATGCTTTTAATTTTTTTGCACTGAGATTTTTTAAGGAAAATGGGCTCAAACAACGTCAAACAATTTAATGAGTGGATTGCTATCCAATGGTTGAAAGACCAAGGCCCAATAATAAAAGGAGAGAACCTGGGCCATCAGCAACTAAGGTAGGCCCAAACAAAATCCCAAACTCAGAAATGACCCATATGGTTAAACCATGCCCATGCACAAACCCTCTTTTTCTTTCTTTTTTTCTTATGAAAATCTAATGAAAATGTTTTCTTTGAATCTTACGAAAATCTAATGAAAATGATAACTAAGTACTGATTAAAAGAAAGTGCTTACCGAGTGAACTACTATATTAAAATGCTAAAATGAACTTGCAAATGACCAAAATGCCCCTTAATGTAAAAATGACCTAAATGCCCCCTAGGTGACCCTAATGCTAAACAAGGAATAAAATTGATTTAAATTGAAAGGATATGGACAAAAATAGGTGTCCACAGCTGCCCCTCTTGGCGTGCTTTCTAAATATCGGAAGATTTACAAAAAAGTAGTTTGTATACTTTCCGAGAGTTAGATAGTGCTCAAAGATGTGGACACCCATTTTATCAAGCATAGAAAGTAAAACAAACCCAAAATAACAACCCAAAACAGCCTCCAAAAAGAAGAAATTTAAAGCAAAGAAATCCTCGAATAGGATTCTGAAACCAACTGATGAAAACGACAATCCTGAATATGATCTGAAATTAAATGACAAGCAATGATCCTAATTGACAAAGCAGTAATCATGATTGAAATTGAATCATAAAGCAATGATAAAATTAATCTTGAAGGAAATATGAACTGCCCGGAGGACTTACAAATGCAAACTTTAAAATAGAGACCTTGACCAAGGATTTTAAGCTTAAACATGAACTTTTGATGAAAAACTTTGATGAAATGACATGATACCCGGAGGTTTTATTAATTGCCCGGAGGACTTATCAGAATTAATACCCAGAGGTTTCTGAGTTTGTGCCCGGAGGACTTACCAATGCAAACTTTAAATTGAGACCTTGAGCAAGGATTTTAAACTTTAAACATAAATCTTTGATGAAAAGCTTAATGAAATGAAATGGTACTCGGAGGTTTTAACAATGCAAACTCTGAATAGAGACCTTGAACAAGGATTTTAACTTACATGGAAATAAACCTTGATTTGAGCTTACTTGGAAGTAAGGCTTGACTCATATGGAAAAGAGTCTGGTTTTGGAAAACCTCATTAAACTTGGCTTATGGAAAAGCCTCTGTTGTATGGATGGACCGAATGTTTAAACTGACTCACATGGAAACGAGTTTGACCTATGGAAAAGTCTATATGGCTTGGATGAAACCAAGGCTTGAACTGACTCGTATGGAAACGAGTTTGGCTTGTGGAAAAGCCTATGTGGCTTGGATGGAACCAAGGCTTAAACTGACTCGTATGGAAACGAGTTTGGCTTGTGGAAAAGCCTATGTGGCTTGGATGGAACCAAGGCTTAAACTGACTCGTATGGAAACGAGTTTGGCTTGTGGAAAAGCCTATGTGGCTTGGATGGAACCAAGGCTTAAACTGACTCGTATGGAAACGAGTTTGGCTTATGGAAAAGCCTATGTGGCTTGGATGGAACCAAGGCTTAAACTGATTCGTATGGAAACAAGTTTGACTTGTGGAAAAGTCAAAGCATTCAGATGGAACCGATGCAAAATCTTGAGAATTGAATCCGAATCACGTGGAAGTGATTTTGGAAGAAAATTCCTTTGGAAAATAACTCTGAATCTGATGTTGTAACTGAAAACTTCTTGATTGATTATGAAAAAGGACCAATGTGCGGTCAACTTGAAAAATAACTCTGAGTCTAATGTTGTAACTGAAAACTTCTTGATCGATGATGAAAAAGGACCAATGTGCGGTCAACCTGAAAAATAACTTGAAAAATAACTCTGGTCTGATGTTGTAATTGAAACTTTTTGACTGTTGCTTTGAATCTTTGCTTTCTTAACTTTGCTTCATTTCTGTTCTTCTTGATTTGTCCTTGAATTTGCTTTCTTGCTCATGCTAAGGTCTCCATTTTTGCCCCAGGTCTGACTTGAAAAATATGCTTTGAAAGATTCTTTTGCTTGTCTCATTTCTCCCTGTATCCATTCTTTTATCATTTCTGCAGTAAAATTTTGCCAAAAGTCATTATTAAAAAAAGATAAAATCATGTAATTGAAACCCTTTGAAACATGCCATGAGTTCATAAACATTGCCCCCATATGACCCTTATAAGTATATGCCCCAAACAGTTTAAGCTGGAAGAGAAAACTCATTTTCTCTGAAAACTTTATTAAATTTGAACTCTGAAGAGAATTGGTGGTCACCACCTCAATGCCCTTTGAAAAGTGAATTTTGATCTTGGACTCACAAATGGAATGCAATCTTACTTTGAAAAGCGACTTTTGATCTTGAACTCACAAATGGAAAGCAATTTTATTGTAAAACTTTTTGTTCTGAAAACTTTTTCCTGAGACATGGCTTGAGTCAACACTCTGTGAAAGGTCTGAGATTTTAAAATTGTTGAAGAGAAGTATGGCTTTAAAGAATTGGGTTCCATTTGCAGAGCTGAAGCATTTGATGCTTGAAAGTAACTCATTGCTCAGTATGGAGGTGTCATTTTCTATTTCCTTGTCGAAACTGTGAGTGGCTCCTTGATTTCCCATTCTTGCTCTAGATTGCCCTTTCGGGTTTTCACCCTAGAGCCTCTTTTCTTCATTCTTCTTCTTTTTTATCATTCATTCATCATTTTTTTTCATGCACTGAAAAACTCCAAATTCACCCGAAAACTTTTTAAAAGTTTTGACCCAAAACATTTTGCAAAAAGGACTGTTATTTTTGTTGAGGAAAAATCTCCTCTCGAATGTCCTCATTTGATCAAAGATGGACTTTTATTAGGCACGTAATGTAGGCTAGGGTTCTGGGTTGCCAAAGAATGGATATAAAGGCTCAGATATGTGTTTGAGGGTGTTTGAATCAAGGATCATTTTTTGTCATGTGAAGGATCTTATCATACCAATTGTCCTTTTGCTCCATCCTAATTCAATTTTTCAATCTTCATCATTCATCTTCAATTTTTTCAATTTTCGTTTTTTCTTTTCTTTTGCATCTTTTGATTTTTGATTTGATCTTCCCGATGGAGTGGACTCAATCACTATCGGGATGCCCCATTCAATATTAAATGCGAACCCTTTCTTTCGAGGTTGATCCTTCTTCACCTTTGCCTCCCAGTGTGGAGGGTGATCCTTGATTAGGGTTTATTTGAAAATAAATCAATTAGACTCAAAGGGGGACAACAATAGATATTTTTCTACAAGTGAAGGGAATATGAAAGAAAGCCATTTATCACTTCAAGATCGGACATCTTCATTGAAGAGCATTCCTTGAGAAAACGAGTTTCGAAATCATTTTTGGAAATCAATTTTACCAAAATCCTTTTTTTTTAAAACCATGACTCTTTTGAAAACCATTTTGCTGGACTCCTCCGGATATTCCAAGTGCTTTTCCCATTTTCTATTTTTCTTTTCTTTTTTTTTTATTATTGGGAAATCATGACGGGAATTTGTACCACCCTTCATTTAAATGACCTTCCTAATGATGAACCTGAGCGAATTGAATTGCACTCTTTGAATTGTGCACTGCTTCTTCTGGTTGAAAGAAAAGTTTGAGATATTGAAAATTAACTTGGATGATTTAAGGGACATTGAGAAAATTGAAGTTCGATCATTTTGCCCTCGAGGCATTGTGATGATATTGATAGTATGACCAAATTGTCCCTCTGTAGAAGAACACAAGATCTCGATGTTGGGTTCAAAGAGAATGGGCTTAATCGAGATTTGAAAGAATGTGAAGTGTGGGGGCAGTGTTGACGCCAATCACATTGTCCCCTTAAAACCTTTTTTGAAAACATGGATTCAGTCACCTCGAAATCATTGTTTTGACCAAAACTGATTTTGAAACATCTTTTGATTAAATCACCGTCATTCCTTTGCTCACAACTCGAAATCATAGTTTTAATTAAAACTGATTTTGAAAAAAAAAATTCTAAAAAACTCATCATTCCTTTGCTCACAGTCCAGATGAAGGCCATTGACCCTTCCGCAAACACGCTTGAGTCAGTTTTAGTGGTAAACACCAATCCCCTTCAAAACCTCTTTTTATTAAGAACATATGATCTCTTACCTAAAGAAAACCCTCATTTTATTATCATTATCTTTTAATGCACACTCATGCAAATATTTACAAAAGAGTTCTTAAATCTATAAAATGCATGTTCGAAGGTAAATGAAAAGGTAAGGAAAAATGCCCCTGTTTGGCACCCATTTTCAAGATTTGTAGAGCTCCAAAGTAAATTAACTTGTCGTGGGCTCTATCCGTAACACCAATATCTGTGAAATTGAAAATGCTTTAAGAAATGGAATGATGTATGATAACGAATGATGTGACAATGCTCTAAACCATGAAATGCATCTATTTTATTACAAAAACGACGAAGTGAAACAAAAGCCCACACAACTATCCTAATGTTCTTGGGCAGAAACATCAGGGATCCTAATCCATTACATCTGAAACAAATCTCTGTTGCTCTATTCATTCAAATAACTATCCATGTTGACTATGCTATGATTCATTAGAAACTCAACAACCCTGCTTTGATCAATGACTGCACTCTCTTCTTCAAACTGGTGCAATTCTCTATCGAATGTCCCTGAAGATTCATATGGTACTCACATTGCACATGGGGATCATACCACATGAGATAAGGAGGTTGCATGGGTTCCACATACACCGGTTCCACAAGGCCCTGCTAGATGAGTTGATGAAGCAATTCCGTATAAGTCATGGGAATTTGGGCAAACTTGAATCTCTCCTAATGAGACATGTACCCCTTTTGTTGGTCCTTTGGAATGGTTGGTTCTGAACTAAGTGATGATACTGGCCTTCTCCTTGATGCTCGAGGATACTCATGAGATTGGAAGTTTGGTTGAGGAACGGACTGGTATGGATAGGGATCTTAATTCACATATGAGCCTGTTGCTGGAAGTGCTGGATAAGGATAATAAGGAGGGTATGGGTTATATGGCCCCAAGTGATCAAACTGTTGTGCTTCTATGCCACCCTGCATGCCGGTTTGATCCTTTTTTTATTCTGGCTTTTTCCTGTTTCTAACTTTTCTTGACCTGAAATTGGCTTGATTGAGGAGGAATGAGGTATCAGTTGGCGGTCTAGGTACGAATGGGATTTGAACAACAAGCGGAGAATTTGACCGGTTGGGATTGATTTGGTTGGGTTCAGCACTTCCAGATTGCCCCATACCAATATTGTCTATTGTCATGTCTTGCCCTTCTGACACTGGATGATCTTCTTGCGTTGTTTTTCCCTTCAGTTCCACTAGTTGATGCTTCATCATACTCATCTGCTTTCGCAATTCCTCATTCTCCTTCTTCTTCTGCTGGTAATCAGTTAACTGCTCTCCTTCCATTGCTTCTTTTCCGGTAAATCCTCCAAAAACTGGAACAAATTTCAAGAACCATCAGCAATCTATCTATTGAGAAGTAGTACTGCTCTTTTATTATGAAACGATGTTAGCTATGGAATGATGAATGAATGCATGAGCAAAAATGGATGTATGATGCCTTGAAAGAGTGAATTTGTACAAACAAATGAAGGATCAAACTAAGCTCAAAGAACTTCCTCTTTTCATTAATAGCAACCGCCATTACATTATACTATTCTACTCTACTTCTTGACTATATACAAGAGTGAATACAAAAATGGCTAGAATTTAAACAACCCTTCTTGATATCCTCAGTATGAGCATGTGCAATTCAAATCCTCTCAAGACGAGATCACTGAGTATTTCCTGAGGCTTCCCCAAATCTAGATGATGAGGTTTGACTGAAATTGCGATTTTCGTCTACCTTAAAGACTAATTCCCCTTCTTTGATCAACCTTTGCACCTCTTCCTTCAACCTTGGGCAATTTTCAGTAGAGTGGCCTTGAGTTCCCGAGTGATAAGCACAATAAGCGTTGGCATTGTACCATGCTGGTAGTGGGTGCCTCATTGGTTTGGAGTGAGGTAGGAGTGCAATCAGACCTTGTTGCAAAAGTTGAGGGAACAGCTCAGTATAAGTGCAGGGGATTGGTATTAAATCCGTAAGCTCAACAGGTTCCCTTTTTGGACTTGGAGGCTGATACCTTGGCTGGGACTTTGGTTGAGATTTTGGCCTATGGATAGGTGATCGGAATGGAGTGTTTGGTCGGACATTTGGCTGATAAGGTCGAGGCTGATGAAAGTCAGATGGGTTCCTACCTTGACCGGGGTTTGGTGAGTGACAAGCTGGAGGGTAGAAAGGTGGGTCACTCAGTTGGACAAAGTTGTTCGGTGGTTGCATTACACCGAAAGATTCCATGTTTGGCATGTAAGACTTGAGCTCTTCTACTTGCTTGGTCAACTCATCCATCCCTTTTGCGATCTTGCCCAAGCTCTCTACCTTGTCTGAGCTAATAGCGGTTTCATTGGCATGTTCCGACTTCGCATAACTAGAGTGAATTTGTTTCGACGGTATCTCCAAAGAAAGAAGTTCCTAAGCGCCTTCCAAATCTCCACCCTTTATCAGCAACTTTAGAACGTGCCCCCTTAGCTTGCCAACCTCCTCAGCAAATTCTTCTTGCTTGCATTTCAGCTTGACTATGTGATCGGTCGTCAGCAATCATAAAAATAATTCCCCACAAAATCCTAACTAAGTAGATAGGGTAAGTAGGGGTCGATCCCACAGAGAAGGTTGATAGACTTTATCCAAAAATACAATTCTTAAAATCTCTCAAAAAAAATATATAAAAGCAGAGGTTGAAAGAAAACAATTAAAAAAAACACAATTATACTAGAAACAAAATAAAGTAAATTAAATCTAGATCTATGGTAATTAAGAAAGAAAACAATAATTAAAAAGCATACTTCTTCTCCAATGGTAGAAAACAATCAAATTGATAATGGGTCCTTGATTTAAAAGATCAATTCAATATTAAATCCTTGATGATAACTGGTCTAGGAAAATCCTAACATGATATTTAGATAAGATTACCCGATTAAGGCTTAAATCACCCCTATTGTTAACTTAACAAATCAATTACCCGATTAAGGCTTAAAGGTTCACCAAGCAACAAAGCATTAAGATCAACTATTTAATTAGTTCTTTCACACATGCTTAACAAGTAAAACCATACAACAACCAGATAAATCTGATCACTGGCATGAGAAACCCATTGAGCGTCTATTAAACGTCATCAATGCGCTACCAAACAATCAGACTCGAGGGTTAACTGTTCCGCCTGACTTAGCAATCGATCTCTCAAATTATCAATTTATCGGCCGCATAAATCAATAAAAATCAAGGCCATGGAATAAAACAGAGTTTAACATGCTATCTATCAAAAATAAAATACTAAATTATAAGCACAAAAATCTCACCATATCGATTGATTGAATTCACCAAAGAATCAGAAGTATTAAGAATTTAGCTACTCATGGATTTAGGAAAATCCATGAGCAGCATAAGAGTACTTACAGGACTATGGAGGGGTGAAATCTCCTTGCAAGATAACCTAGGTATGCCGCACCTCTCTATGACTAGAGAGGGTGGCGGCACCTTTGCCTAAAAACTAGAAGAATAAACCTAAAACTAATTGGTATGTGAAGGTATGTGATTTGTGTTACAGGAGGTGGCTATTTATAGTGGAAATAACCCTAGGAATTCCAATCCTAAGTAGGAAAGAGGTCTAGGACGGTTTAGAGTCTAACTTAGATTCTAAGTTAGCTTAAAAGTCTTCCTAGAACCAAAATCCTAGTCAAAATAGGATCCTGAAAAATCCTGAATTCGTGCAGGGACTTCGACGGCATTTTTGGGCTTGAAAAAGGCAGAACTGGGTCTTGGATTTCAAAGGAAAGTTGTAGATCTCAGAGTTAGCTTTCCAACGAGTACTCATGGGCTTCAAACGGAGATCTGAGTAGAAAGTTATGATTTTTCTACCAAAACTGCGCTGAAACCTAATCCTGTTAGCACTAGAAGCGGAAATAAGCAGGAATTGGATATTTCCTTGGATATAGGCGGCATTAATTGGGATTTTAACTCCAATTATGGGCTTATATGGGCTGAGTATTTTTCCATATAAAATATCTAAAATTCCTTAGCTTAAAGGCTTATCCATGGCTTGTCTTCAATCCTTCGCAATTTAAGCTCCAATCTTCAATTCTTGCTCTTGAAATAATTCTTCAATAATCTTCAAATCTTCAAATTATCTTCAATAAGTCTTCAAACACGAACTTCGAATCTCCAAACCTATACTCAAAATTGCTTTGCTCAAATCTGTGTAAAAAGTCATCAAACTAGCTCCAAAAGTAGTGAAAAATAACAATTTCTCAATTTCACATCACTTAAGGACTCAAAACACAAATATTAACAAAATAGCATATATTTAAGCATAAATAGATCCCAAAACATAATAAAATAGCCATAAAAATAGGGTTGTTTTTAGCTCGATCACTATGTCCTTTTCCATCACCCTCTGGTCAAACTCCAACTGCTGCCCCCGAACTTCCAATGGACTGCTCATACTTCCTCAATACTTCTAGGCTTCTGACTAAACAACTGAGACGATGCATAAACACTGAATAAGTGGCGTTTATGATGACTTGACAGACTATGTATAAAGATGCGTCAACTCAAAAATGATTGTGGTAAAGCAAGATGAATGCATGAACATATGTACAAATGAGCATTATGATGACTTGACAAATTATGGAAATGTGCATGATAATGCAATATGATATGGCAACCTATATTGATAAACAAATGAACGGCATGGGTATGCATGATCAATTATAGAATGCATGAGACTGCAAAAATGATGTCATGATATGTAAGGATGAAACCTACAACACAAATAGGTTATACAAATGCAGGTGCAAAAAGATAAAACAAAAGGGAAGAAACAAAAACTCGTTAGTAACTAAACATAAAAATATCGTTGAAAATCTTAAAGAAAAATCATGCCCCTTTTATTCTTGAATAACAAAAACCTTTTTATTTTCCGAAAAATCAAAAGGGTGAAAATGCCCTTGGGGCGGGGAGTCTGCTTACTGCAGATAAAGTCATTATCCGCTCTACAGTCTTATTTGGCAATGGTAAAAGAGATAAAGGTTAGAAGCGTCCCTTCTGTGTGTCTAATACACTCATTCTCACGGGTTTGGCTTTAAACAGGCTAGTTTTCTCACTTTCTATATGGTGGGTCTTGGTCAGACTTCTAAAAGATTCCCAAATTGTCCTTACTGACGCCCACGCTAGGCTAGTAAGGCCCCCAATTCTCACCCATTATAGGCTCACTGAAAAGGGTTCAATCTGAGTGGAGGCATTTCACATAACCCATACGAGGATCTTAATTGACCCCATGAAGGTTAGCTAATCTACCCCCGAGCTAAGGGTATAAAATTCAAGCTCCGGGTTAGAGCTGATGCATGCAATGCAAAAAGTGATGTGGTGCAGAAGGGACATACAAACCTTTTACCATTACTGATATACTAAACCAAACCCCCCCCCCCCAACCTAACCCAAAACTAGCAGCTAACCACCAATCAACACAAAACGAAAAGCATGGTTAAGAAATAAAAGCAAGGAATAAACAACAAACACTGAAAATGCAACACAATCAGAAAAAAGAACAAAATACAACCAATTATTATTAAGACCCTAGATTTTGTTAAACTAAGTGAGGCCTGACTCTCAAAAGGTCCCCAGCGGAGTCGCCAAGCTATCGAAACGTTCGGGTCTGGGAACCCTGTCGAGACGACATTGGAAAGGAGGAGTCGCCACTAATCTTTTTAAAGGTGTGATTAGTCACCTAAAGGCTACCCAAGCTAAGTAAGGTCCAAAGCTCGGCAATGGACCTACTAAACCTATGGTCCGGTCTTGCAACCTAAATCTAGGTTCGAGAGTCGATTACGCTCGGGGAAGGATTAGCACCCCCAAGTCGCCCGTCAAGTGATGGTACCTCTAGTCTAACTAGATCTACTAGGTCGAAAAGAAAAGTTGGTCGCTTTTAATCCTAATCTTGATTATTAAAAGGGTTATAAAAAAAGAAAATAAAACAATTTTTTGAACCGATGTCGAAAATTCAAAGAATATAATCGAACACCGTCGATTAATTCTATCACGAGTCTCTTTCACTATTTGCTCTCTTGTTGATCCTTTTTCTCTTCGAAAAGGAAGTTTTGAAAATGCTGTGACAATATTTTTACCATTTTTTATTTTTCTAAAAAACTTGACCAATTATATTAATTTTCAAAATCTTCTTTCGAATTTCTTTATTTTCCAAAATCTTCTTTTGGGATTATCTTATTTTCCAAAATCTTCTTTTGGATTTGCTTAAGAAAAGGTTCTTTTTTGAAAATGCTTACCTTGAAATCTTTTGATTTACTAATTTCCTAATTTTGAAAATCAAATAAGAGAGCATGACTTGAAAAAATTTTTTTGAAAAAACACTTTTACTACCTTTTCATTCTTCTCCTTTTGACTTTGATCTTTTTCTATCTCTATATCTATGCATGTATGCAAATGATGAATGCAAGGTCCAATTATTAAACTTAACTCGCGTAACCCGAATTTTTGAAAACACTTCCCGGGATATATGCTCGGAGCCCCAACGCATCCCGAGAAGAGCAGTCTCATCCTCAGGGACATTCAGTGGCCCCGAAAACTTGACCACTCACTGAATGCCCCTTCTTCGGAAGGGTTACGGTCATTAACTGAATTTAGGAAGTGGCGTGATATGCAAACAGATATAATCAATGACAAGTAAACATGATATGCATGCAACTAAGTTCTATTAGCATTTAAATTACTAAATTATTACAAACCAAGGTCCGATTGGACCAATTAACAAATTAACAAAAACTAAAGAAAAATAAAAACTTATGGGTCGGACTAGGTCTACTGGGAACCTTTTCTGCACACTAAGAAAACCATTAGCGAAGTTCAGGAGGCATACAAACAAATCAAGATATAAATTCACAATCAAGGACCAAAGTAAGAACAAATTGAATCTAAGCTAAAGGAAAATTGATCATGAGATAAACTCACACTACAATTGAATCTATTTTAGGAAATCAAATCTTTAGACTAAAAATCTTAATTCCCAAATTAAAAGGCATTTAAAAGGATTCACCAATTCTTTTCAAGTTATATTCAAATTTGGAAAATTGGGTTTTTAATTCCAAGCTTGGTTTTCTTCAAAAATTAAAAATGACTTAAAGTGTCTTAACATGTCATCCTCAAGTCATTTTTAATTTAAGGAAAAATCATACCTTTAAATCAAAACCTCAATTTTTCAAATCCAAATTAACTCAATTCGAAATTATGAAATCGATTTAAATTACTTCCAACTTGAACATCAAGATCTCAAAATCAATTTGCCATGAATAAACACAATTTTCACTAAAAATTCAATCTTTAGACTAAATCCCAATTTCCAC
>AWUE01011822.1:0-15821 GCA_001974825.2 Corchorus olitorius | reverse complement strand
AGCTTTGATGAAGATAATTACTCAAACATAAAGACAATAGAAAATTAAAGTGATGGAAAAATAAAACTAGAGAAATAGTTTATTAATGAAACTAAAATAAAGACATAAGATAAAGGAAATTAAAATTAAAGCATAAACTAGATAACTAATCCTAAGATGCATAAAAAAATAAATCTTAAATTTAAAAACAAGAAATTTAAATCTAAACCTAAATTGGCTTATGAATAGCCTTCTCCAATAAATTGAAGAGGTCATCCAAATTTCCAGTTATGTTATTAAAATCCTCTCTTAAGCTAGTAATTTGATCACTAATCTCTTTGCATCGAACAAGGAAAGGATGAAGCTCTTCCTCATTCTCCTTTTCTTGGTTAACCTCTTCTTCCTCTTTCTTATCACAAGAAGCATCACTTGACTCAGAATCTGAAACAACAATCACAATATTGTCTTCACCTTGATCATCTAACGGATCCTTGGGTTCCCTTAATGGTGATGGAGCCTTGAATTCTTCCAAAGTAAAAACAGTAGCTATTGGCCTATTTGATGAAGAGGCATAATTTGGATCATGAGTTCTTTGAGGGAAAGGAGCACATCGCATAGGAGGTCTATAGGGCGGCCTATAGGGCTTGGTGTGGTATCCTTCCATCCTTGGCATTGGAAAAGGCTTATTCCAAGGTGAAACTTGAGGTCTTATCCTTCCATTAAAATTCCTTGGCCTTGGGGATGATGAAATCGATTCTCATAGGGATGAAACCGATTTCTAAACTCATGTTCAGCTCTAGCCCTTGATCTCATAACAGCTTCTTGAGACTTGTTAGCTTTTTCCAAAAGAAATTGATAAATCTTCCTAGCTTTGAATCCTGGCTTGGTAGCAATTTCTTCTTCAGGTAGTGAAGCAATCATGCTCAAAAGTTCATGGCAATCTTGGCGAATAAAGCTTCCTTGAAATTTCTCACCAAATTGAGCAGCTCCAATTTGATAAAATTGGTCCCGAAAATTCTTGAATTGAACTTCAAAATCCATGGTGGTGAGCATCATCGGCATCTTCAAGAGAAACTAGGAAAATCAAAAATTTCTTGTCGGCTTAGGGTGGTGTCGACTTGCTTGCTTCTTTGTCGACAATTTTCTCCAAAAATTGCCCTCTTATCAACTTGCTTTAGTCGACTATTTTCTTGCTCAAGTCGACTTCTTCTCTTAAGCAAGGCCTTATCGATTTGCTTCTCTTGCTCTTATCCGAAAATTCAAGTATTGCTCTTGTGATTTGATGAATAAAAGAGGAGGTAGAGGTGCCTTTATATAGTGATCAAATTCTATTCCTAAGAGGTTTTAATTAGAGTAAAAAGTAAGAAACATACCTGGATTAGGAGTCCATTACCTATTTGGAAAAGGGTTGATATCTTCCAAATCAATTAGGATACATAATCTTAATTGAAGAGGGAATGCACATGAGAGGGGAAAAGGATGTCGCGGCACCAAGGCAATTGCCTTGTGCGCGGATTGAGCGGGACAGCAGCCTTGCGCTTGGCGCGCGGGTGGCCTGCTGATGCCGCATGCTGGGGCGCGGCTTGGCCTGGCATGCCCGGTGCTTGGTCCCTGCGTGGCTCGGGTGAGGTGCTCGGCATGCCCGGCCTTAGCTCGGACATGTCCGAGCCAAGGCCTGGTGTGCGTGCTTGCCCTTGGCATGGCTCGGTACTGTCCGAGCCATGGCCTGCTTGTCTCAGCCATGTTTTGCGGCATGGCCGGGTCATGGCCGGTTGTGGCTTGGCCATGTCCGGGCCATGTCTTGATGTCACCGAGCCATGGCCGGTCATGCATGGTTCGTGCATGGTTTGTGGCTCGGTGCTTGGCTCCTTCCATCTTTTGGATGATTTTTTTCTTTTCCAATTAAATGGAGAAAAATCTATAAAACCTTTTGTCCTTCATGGAATGATCTCCTTAATATCTTCTGGTCATTCAAAGCTTTAGTTTTGTCCTTATAGATCCTTGAATTTTCATAGGCTTCATTCCTAATTTCTTCAAGTTCTTGCAACTGTAGTATCCTTTGAATTCCAGCTTTGTCAAAGTTAAGATTGCATTGCTTCACTGCCCACCATGCTTTGTGTTCTATTTCCACAGGTTAATGGCATGGTTTTCCAAACACAATTCTGTATGGGGACATACCTAGGGGTGTCTTATAGGCTGTTCGATATGCCCATAGAGCATCTCCTAGTCGCATGCTCCAATCTTTCCTCTGAACATTGACTATTTTCTCCAGAATCAGCTTCACTTGACGATTGGATATTTCAGCTTGACCATTGGTTTGAGGATGATATGAAGTAGATACCCTATGGCTTACTCCATATTTTTCAACTAATGCTTGTATAATTTTGTTGCATAAGCGGGTTCCACGATCACTGATAAGAGCTCTTGGTATGCCAAATCTATGAAGAATGTTATTCTTTATAAATTTGACCACTGTTCTTGCGTCATCTCTTTCTATAGCAACTGCTTCGATCCATTTGGAAACATAGTCCACATCTAGAAGGATATATTGTTTCTTTTCTGATGGAGGAAAAGGTCCCATGAAATCAATTCCCCATACGTCGAAGACTTCAACAACGTATACAGGACTCTGAATCATTTGATTTCTTCTTGAAATACTTCCCACTTTCTGGCAGCATGGACAAGTCTTGCAATATTCGAAAGAATCTTGAAAGATTGTTGTCCAATAAAATCCGCAATCCAAGATCTTTCTTGCTGTCTTCTTGTGTCCAAAATGGCCTCCGCTTTCATCAGTGTGGCAAAACTTTAGGACTGATTGAATTTCATTATCAAGAATGCATCTCCTCATGACTTCATCAGAGCCACATCTCCATAGATATGGGTCATCCCAGAGATAGTACTTGGCATCACTGATGATCTTTAATTTCTTTCCTTTGCTAAGATCTGGAGGTAAACGTCTAGTGACCAAGAAATTAACAATATCGGCATACCATGGAAGTTGAGAAACGACAAACAAGTCCTCAAAAGGTAGCGCTTCATTGATTGCAGTCTCTTCTTTGTTGCCTTCAATTCTGCTTAGATGATCAGCTACAACGTTTTCTGCTCCTTTCTTGTCCTTGATTTCGATATCAAATTCTTGAAAGAGCAATATCCATCGCATAAGCCTAGCCTTTGCATCTTTCTATGCCATTAGATATCTCAATGCAGCATGATCGAAGTAGATTATCACCTTGGATCCCAGGATGTATGAACGAAACTTTTCCAAAGCAAAGACAACAACACGCATTTCTTTTTCCGTGGTGGTGTAGTTCTTCTGAGCAGCATCCAAAGTTCTTGAAGCATAGTAGATAACATAAGGTACCTTATCTAATCTCTAACCCAGAACAGCTCCAATGGCGACGTCACTTGCATCACACATTACTTCGAACGGTAGTTTCCAATCTGGCGACTTCACAATTGGAGTGGTGGTGAGGGCAGTCTTCAATTTATCGAATGCTTCTTTGCATTTATCTCCAAACTCGAACTCTACATCTTTCTGAAGTAGTCTACACATCGGTGCCGAAATCTTTGAGAAATCCTTGATGAATCTTCTGTAGAATCCAGCATGGCTTAAGAATGATCGAATATCCTTGACACATGTTGGGTATGGCAGGTTCTGAACTACATCAACTTTGGCTTTGTCGACTTGCATCCCTTCTTTGGATACTACATGGCCTAGAACAATGCCTTGTTCTACCATGAAGTGGCACTTTTCGGCATTCAATACCAATTTGGTTTCAACACATCTTCTCAAGATGAGTTCTAGATTATGAAGGCATTGATTGAAGTTATCTCCATAGACTGTGAAGTCGTCCATGAATACTTCCATCTTATCTCCCACATAATCTTGAAAGATACTCATCATACACCTTTGAAAAGTCGGAGGTGCATTGCATAAACCAAAAGGCATTCTTGTATAAGCATACGTACCGAAAGGGCATGTAAAGGTGGTCTTCTCTTGGTCTTTAGGCGCAATTGGAATCTGGAAGTATCCTGAATACCCATCCAGAAAACAATAGTAGGCTTTGCATGCTAACCTCTCCAACAACTGGTCTATGAATGGCAATGGAAAGTGGTCCTTCCTTGTGGCAGAGTTCAGCTTTCTATAGTCGATGCATACTCTCCATCCATTTTGCAATCTTTGAGGAACTAGCTCTCCGTCCTTGTTTTCCACGACGGTGAATCCAGATTTCTTGGGAACTACTTGGACAGGGCTGACCCATTTACTATCTGATATAGCATAAATAAGACCAGCTCCAAGTAATTTGAACACTTCTTCCTTGACGACTTCAACAAGGTTGGGGTTGAGTCTTCTTTGCGGCTGTCGAACAGGTACTGCATCATCTTCAAGTCGAATCCTATGCATATTACAGTAGGACTTATCCCCTTGATATCAGCTACAGTCCATCCAATGGCTTCCTTGTATTCCTTCAAAACTCTGATGAGTTGTTCTTCTTGTAAATTATTCAATTTACTTGAAATAACAACAAGTAGAGTCTCTTTGTCTCCAAGGAAAATATATTTCAGGCCTTCAGGTAGTTGTTTCAGCTTGACTTCAGGCGGTTGAATGATAGATGGCAGCGGTGTTGGCGTTGGCTCCAAACAGATATAGGCAACTGATGCTTTTTCTTCAACAGCAAGTGATGTCTCCAATTCTCTGATGGTTTCAGCTACATCTTCAGGCGTCAGGATTCCTTTATTTCTTCTTCATCCAGGCTTTTTGCAAGAACTAGTTCAAGTTCATCTTCATATTGAAGTGTTTAAACTTGTTCAGAGCAAACTTCAATTGCATCAATTGCATAAATAGAATGGATCTCAGCAGGAGTTTTCATGGCTTCATTTATGTCAAATTTGATAATTTCACCATCAAATTCAATGCTGAGTTTTCCATCTTTCATGTCAAAATTTGTTCTGACTGTTGAAAGGAAGGGTCTTCCTAGCAGCAACGGCAAGTGAGGTAGATGAAGATCATCTTCACTCATCTTCAGGACATAGAAATCTGCAGGAAAAACAAAGTCTCCTATCTACACTAAAACATTCTCAACTAAACCTTCAAGTTTAATGTTAGTTCTATCAGCAAATTGCACAGTAAGATCAGTTTTTGTCATATGTTCTATTTTCAAATGTGAATAAATAGAGAAAGGCATAATATTGATTGAAGATCCAAATTCACACATAGATTTTTCTATCTTTTCTTTTCCTATTTTGCAAGGAACAGAAAAAGATCCTAAATCTTTACTTTTATGATGCAAATTTCTCTGATAAGCAGCAGATATATTCTCATTCATGCAGGCATATTTTTCAGAAAATTTAATCTTAGCAGTGCATAGATCTTTAAGAAAAGAAGCGTACCTGGGCACTCTTGCAACTTCATCAAGCAAAGGAATATTTACCTCTAAATTTCGAAGTGAATTGAGTTGTTGTGCAAACCTTTGAGGAAACGGTGGTGGACCATAGACGGTTTCCATCTCCTTCATCCCTTCAAATCTTGATTTAGGTCGAGAAGCTCTTGATGATGAATTTGGTTGCTCCTTCTTGGGTTTGGCTGGAATCTCCTCTTCTCTGGATTCTTGAATGTTGGATACAGCAACTGGTGGTAGTTCGGCAAAGAAAGCAGGTGCTGGAGGCAGTGAAATCGCAGGTGGGAATGGAATATCAGGCAATTCCATATCTTGTGCTTGCCATGGTTGAATTTCCTCCATAGACCTGATTCTGTATCCTCTTGTATTTTCATTCACATATCTTTGCGATACATATGAATGATTTTGAATAGAAGCTTGCTGGATACTTATGAAGTCGGTAAACATCTTTGCTAGATTTCCACACTGAGCAGTTAATGAGGATATGGCGTTTCTAGTACTATCCATAAATTCCTTCATCTCCAAATTTGATTCTAATCCTTTGAATGACAAATCTTCCTTTGTAGAGAACTGATGAATGTTTTCAACCATAGTGTTGAGCAGCTTCTTCAGGTGTTTTGAGTGTAAAGCTTCCTCCACTTGCAATATATGTTCGATCTTCACAGAGAAGTCCATCATAAAAATTCTGAATTAGAAGTGCTTCACTCAAGTTGTGATAAGGGCAACTTGCACAAATCTCATTGTATCTCTCCCAGTATTGATGCCACTTCTCGTCAGGTGATTGTTGACAAGAACTGATTCTTTTTTTGACAACAGCTCGCTTCGCTTCTGGAAAATACTTGTTCAAGAATGTTGTCTCCAATTCCTTCAACGCAGTTATGGATTTTGGTGATATGCTCACAAACCAGCTCCTTGCTTTTCCTTCAAGAGTGAGTGGAAAAGTTCGAAGTTTAGCTTGTTCTTCAGGCATCTCAGTGATTGCAGCACACTTGATAAAGAAACCTTGTAGATGTTCATGAGGATTCTCATGAGGCTCTCCTTGAAAATTCGGCAACATACGGATTACTCCTGGCTTCAGTTGGTATGTCATATCCATTGCTGGATAATCAATACATATGGGTGGCACTTCACAGTTGAAATTCAGCTCCCTTAACGAACGTGGTTGCTCCATTGAATTTTTCCTACAAAATAAAAGAAGATCAAGTGCAAATCAAAATAGAAAAAGAAAAATAATTTACAATCTCCCCGGCAACGGCGCCAAAATTTATGATCGGTCGTCAGCAAATCATAAAAATAAAATCCCAACAAAATCCTAACTAAAGCAGATATGGCAAGTAGGAGTCGAACCCACAGAGAGAAAGGTTATTTATCTTTTTCTTAAAATAATTAAACAGATTAAAGAGAATTTTTATAGTAAAATTGAATCTAATCTAACTAACAATTAAAATTAACTAAGGAAGCAAACAAGAAAATTAAAGAAAACAATTGACAGAAAAGCAGTGAATAATCAAGAAAACAATTAATAAAACCTCCAACGTAAAATTAATATCCATCTTGACAATTATAACATGGATCATTGATATTTAATAATTATGAAATCATAGAATAACTTGTTGGAATTAAATCCTAAATTACCTTAATTAGATAAGATTACCGATTAAGGCTTAAATTACCCCTTTTACTTCTTAACAAATCAATTACCGGTTAAGACTTAAAGATTCACTAAGAAACAAAGCATTAAGAACTAGTAATTTATAAAAACACAAAGAGCAATTTCTCACTCAAAGTCCTTTATCTCTCTTGGAAGGACGTGTTAATTCTCAACCAATTGCTACAAACAACCAAGCCTGGACTATCAATCCTCGACTTGATCTAGCTAATGCTAACTTAATTTATCAAGAAAGTGCCGGCTCAATCCATCAAAACAAGCAACATAGAATTAAAACAGAGATCAAAGGAATACTCTAACAATTATCATATATAAGCACAAAATCTCACCAATATATAAGTCAAGAGATCAATTAAATTCTACATTGGAGAAAAGAAAAGGATTACTCACTAATGAATTTAGTGAGCATCCAAAGAATAAGAAGAAAAACTTATCTTATGGATGGAAGAAAAGGGGGGCGGCGGCACAAGGGCTTTTTCTCCTCCAAATCTTCAATAATTCTACCAAATACAATTTCTAGATCTACATGTACTAAAAACCTAGATCTAAGGTGGCTATTTATAGTGGAAATAACCCTAGGAATTCCAATCCTAACTTGGATAGAGGTCTAAGTCGGTTTTGGGTCTAACTTAGACTCCAAGTTGGATTAAAAGTCTTCCTAGAGTAGAATCCAAGTTAAAATAGGATCCTAAAAAAATCCTGATTTCATGTAGAAACTTCAACGGCATTTTTGGGCTTTAGATGGCAGAACTGTGTCTTGGACTTCAAAGGAAAGTTGTAGATCTCGGAGCTAGCTTTCCAACGAGTACTCATGGGCTTCAAACGGAGGTCTGAGCAGAAAGTTATGATTTTTCTACCAAAACTACGCTGAATCCTAATCCTGTTAGGACTAGAAGTGGGAATAAGCGGAAATTGGATATTTCCTTGGATATAGGAGGTATTAATTGGGTTTTTAATTCCAATTAATGACTTATATGGGCTGAGTATTTTCCCATATAAAATATCCAAAAATACCAAAGCTTGAGGGCTTATTCATGACTTGTCTTCAATTCTTCATAATTAAAGCTCCAATCTTCAATCCTTGCTCCTTGAAATAATTCTTCAAAGTCTTCAAATCTTCAAATTATCTTCAATGAGTCTTCAAACACGAGCTTCGAATCTCCAAATCTATACTCAAAATTGCTTTGCTAAAATCTGTGTAAAAAGTCATCAAAATAGCACCAAAAGTAGTGAAAAATAACATTTCTTAATTTTACATCTCTTAGGAACTCAAAACACAAATGTTATCAAAAATAGCATATATTCAAGCATAAATAGATCCAAAAACATAATAAAATAGCCATAAAAATAGGGTTGTTTTTGGCTCAATCAGTTATAATACAATTATCTTTACCACTTGAATCAGATCTAATTAACTATACTCATCCCATGTTGTATAATCAGTAGATAAAAATCAGCAATAGCTTATCAAACAACTATATGAATGGAGCGCAACACTCATAGAATCATAAGATAAACATAAGATGAAGCATAGAGAATCATATTTGAATGTATCATGCATAAGAACTTGAATTAAGATCAAAGTCTCACCATTACACAATGAATAGAAATGTACATGGGAAGTATAAAAGAACTACTGATCACTCATGAGATTGAGTGGAAGCTCCATTCTTCTAGAGATGGGCGGCTAGCAAGCAAATGAATTACAAAATGTAGAATAATAGGGTTAGACTATGATGGGCGGCTAGGGTAGTGAGAATACAAGAGTATTTATAGGCAAACTAGAGTCAGGGTTTGCTAGGAGTGCAAATGACTTGAATATCCTTGAGGGTGGCTGGCCTTGTTGAGCAAGTAGTGATAGATAAGTCCCCATATAAGCACATATGATTTCCTAGGTAACACTTGCATCGACTTGGACTTGAATGATTCATATGGGCAACCATTAATATGACATGGTTAACCATATACTCTTCATGGGCAACATTGGGCTTTATCTTCTTCAAGTTGTCTACTTGGATCTTCATTGGTGATCATTCAAGCTCCCATTGTTAACATTCATGAGCTTCATCAACACATGGTTCACCACATTGGGAAAGTGGTTCACCACATTCTTTGGACTATGGTCGAAATTCACCATCTTTAGGTCTCCTTTTGGGCTTCAATCCAATTATGCTCCAAATAGCTCTATTTTGCTCCATTTTACACCATATGCAACTTTCTCTCTAAATGGACCTACAAGTGCAAAACGCCCATTTAGGGAATAAAATAGCATAGAAAACATATCAAATACATGCAAAATAGATACAAAATGCATGTAACATCTTGTTTACATCAGCCAACTTGTTTACAGAGAAAGAGATATCAGGCTTGGTGACCAGTCGTTGATCAATCACAAGATAAATCCCCACAAACCAATAACTAATAGCTAGGGCAAGTAGGGGTCGAATCCACAGAGAAGGTGGAAACAAATCAAAGCCAAATCATACTAAAGAAAATCTTACCAAAGGGATTTTTATGGATTTTTCAGAATAACTAAATTAAACTAGAAAACAATAAAGTAAAACCAAACTTAAGATCTAGAATATAATTTGAGTAAAAACAATTGATTAAAAACATACTTCTTCTCCTTTAGGTAATTGTTTTGATCAAATAAATCATGGATCATAGACACAAAACATTAATTTGATTTAAATTGCAATCAATTAAGCATCATAAATTACTCCAAATCGATATATAGCCTAAGACGTAGACATCAATTTTCATTGGAATAAAGTAATCCCCTTAATATCTTAAACAACTCCATTTGAATAATTGGTATAGAAGTGGAATACTCAACACTCCAACATGCTAACAAAATTTATCCGTATCTCGCTAAAACTAATTTCTATTGAATCTAATCAAGACATCACCCTTTGAAGAATCATAGAACAAGCATTAAGATTTACTTTTCCGCATGCATGATAAATCAATACCAAACTCATCTACATCTATTTCCATCTCAGCCTATAGATTTCAACAAGGTTTGATAATCCCATTGAACCTAGGACTCCTAAAATTACAACTGTCACATGGACCAATATTAGCTTGACTCAAGCTAAATTGAATTTAACTATAACATTCATAAATCTCAAGATAAGTTACGCACCAAATCCATTAAAACATGAACACATAAGATGAAGTACATGGATAAGAAACATATTCAAACAAAAAAAAAAAAATTATTAAGAACAAAAGTCTCACCATAGATTTATTGATCAAAAATACCTAAGGAAAAAAAGTATAAGAGTTTAGCTACTCATGGATTGTCCAATCCATGAGAGGCTAGAGAACTTACAAAATAAAGAGGGAAAGAGAAGGGGGCGGCAGTGATGCGCCAAGGGCTTATCATGGACTTGAAGATGACAATGGAGATCATGGAAAGGATGAGCATGGAGTGCAAGGAAGCATGGAGAAGCATGAAGATGATGGAGATATCGTTGAGCATGTTCCAAGCACCAAGAAGATGCCATTTGATCCATTAAAGATGCCTATTGGTCCAATGACAAGAGCAAGAGCTAAAAGATTCAAGGATGCACTCATGGGCCTTTTTCGAAGTCATCTAGATGATATAAAAGTCATTGATGCGTTATTGAAGAGCTTTGGTGATGATTTGAGCAATCATTCATCCATTGATTCCAAGATCATCACCTTAGTTGCAATCGATATGACTTAGAGCTTGAATGTGTTATTTCGACTATTGTGGGCCTTATTCTATCTTCGATTAGCTTATTGTTATGTTTAGATGACAATAGGATTGGGCCTTGTTTGACTAAGTTCAATCCTTGTTTAATTATGCCTTGTTATTTATTTTTCCTAGTTGGACTTGGATTAGTTTTCCTTGTCTTTATTTTTGGGCTTGTAAGGCTTAATAGCCGCCCATATAGCTTTAGGATTAGGTTAATTTCATTCTTGTAAACATAAGTTAAGTTTTTCAATAAAAAAGAGAGTTCTTCTGAGAATTTAGTTTCATTGTTCTAGTTTGAACATACTTAGGTTCTTCAATCTTGTAGAGTCCTAGCAAACAATTACATAGTGATTACTTAGTTGTTTGTGAATCTTGTGATCTTAGGTTGTCAATTGCAGGTCTAATTGATCATCTAAGGCCGACGAACGAAGATGAGAGCTTTGTTGAAGACTATCGAATTCATCAAGTCTAGAAGTTGGAGTTTCAAGTTGATCTTTGGAGGATTTTAAGGGTAGATTTGAATCTATCACAACTAGATTCGTATCGATACCAATTGATACTTTGACTGAATCCTTTCGCGACCAATCTGGATTTATACCGAGAGATAATACCATCAGGATTTTGTTTGATCCAAAAAAACCCACTTGCATCCAACTTGATTTCGAGCTTCAGAAGAAGGAACCAAGTGCCAGGTTCCATTTTTAACAAGAGCATTAAACTCTTCAATCATGGCTTGCCACCAGTGAGAATCTTTCAAGGCTTGCGACACACAGGTTGGTTCAGGCGTCACGGGTGCTAGATGTTTGGTTGTGTGATGGATCTCTTTGGGTTTGAAGATATTGTTGAGAGAGCGAGTTATCATAGGATGAGTGCGACTATTCTGTGGAGCTAGTGGCACTAGAGAACCATGTGTGGCCAGAGAATCAGAACAATTTTCCTGTGGAATTAGTGGCACTGACGAGGAAGCATTAATGGTAGTAGGTATGGAACTAATGTTTATGGAAGTTGTATTTACCTCAATTGAAGAAGCAGTGGAGACTGGAGGTGCCGCAACTTCAGGATTAAACATTGGCACAGATGATGAAGAGTGACATGAAAGAAACTGAAGATGAAGTGAGTATATGTAGCGTAGTACATGAAAGAAACTCAGTAGAGTTCAAAGAAGTACCTGATTTTGATGGTAGCATAGAGTAAGGAAACTTGGTCTCATCAAATACAACATGCCTAGAATTGTAAATCTTTTTGGATTCGAGATCAAAACAATGATAAGCACTTTGATTATCTGAGTATCCTACAAAAACACAAGGCTTGGACCAACACTCAAGTTTGTTTTTCATATAAGGGCGTAGGTTTGGATAGCATAAAGAACCAAATACCCATAACTTTTCATAGTGAGGGTCACATTGAAATAAGACCTAAAAGAGTGACTGAAGATCAAGAATAGGAGTAGGCATGCGATTGACAAGATAGACTGCTGTTTTGAATGCCAAGGACCAAAACTATATGGGAAGAGAAGCTTGATGCAGTAAGGTAAGACTAGTTTCGACAACATGGCGATGTCGTCTTTCAGATATACCAGCCTTGAACTTTGGAAACAAAGTAAAGAGATCATATTTCTTTTTTAGAGGAATAAACCAGACATATTTAGAATAATGGTTAACAAAGATCACATAGTATGAATAACCATCAGTTGATTGTGTGGGTGCAGGTTCCCAAAGATCGATATAGACTAACTCAAGGGGTTGAGTACTAGGCAATGTTGATACTGAGAATGGTTGCTTATGACTTTTATTGCATTGGCAAGAATTACAAGATGAAAAATTAACATTAGAGGAAGGAAGAGAAAAACCATTGACAATACGATTTAAAATGGATCGAAAAGGATTACCCAAACGCTTGTGCCAAGCAAGGATAGAGGTATGGACTGTGGAATAGCATTTCGGTGTAGAACTAGAAGAAGATGGATGCTGAACATGAAAATTGGATGGAAACTGGTAGACATCGTCAACATTTAATCCTTTAGTGAGCACCTTCCGAGTCCGCAAGTCCTTCACAAGAAAACATTCAGCATCAAATTCAACTGACACACTGTTAGCTTTACAAAACTTAGATACAGAAACAAGATTTTGTGTAATTTCTGGAACACACAAGACATCATTTAAGGAATAAGAAACTGTAGGGGAGTTAAGGGAGGTGGTGCTTGAATGTGTGATTTTTAGATCTGAACCGTTGCCAACAACCATTTCATCAGTGCCATCATAATCTGAATTGATTGAAAGATCCTTCAACTCAGCAGTAACATGATGAGATGCCCCAGAGTCCATACACTAGCTTTTGTTAGTGCGAGCAGAGTGTCCATAATTTGCTTTTGGCTGAGAGGCAAAAAATTGCATGCCTTTATGACACTGTCGAGCAGTGCGACCAACTTTTCACATAACTGGCAGGAAGGGCGATTGACTGAATCACCATTTGGTTTCTTATAAAAAAACCTATTATAATTGCCATTGCGAGGCCGTGGACCATTGTTTCGGCCATTTTGGTTGCCAGAATACTGTCGGGTATAATTAGCAGTAGGTACAGAAACTGCACTAGTTACTTGAGCCACTTCCTGTTTCAAATGCAATGAACTTTTCATGTAATTCATCAAAGGTGATGGGAGTCTCCCTTGCTTGGACTACTATTGAAATTTCTTTATAGTCACTAACCAGACCATTAAAAATTTAGAGAACAAGATCGTCCTCATCAATAGTGGATCCAGCCATGCGGATCTCATCAGCAATATGCTTCATTTGTTGCATATACTTAGCAACAAGCTTATTCTCACGCTTTGTGCAAGTGAGATTGTTTTTCAAATCCATGACACGAGAGCGAGAGCGACTAAGATACATCTTGGTTATAGTCTTCCATGCTTCACAAGAGGTTTTGGAAGTAGCAATCAGAGGGAAAACGGATTTAGAGAAAGATGCCAAAATGGCATGAAGTATCGGCTTGTCCTAACGAAGCCAAAAACTGTAGGTAGGATTGGGAAATTTATTGTCATCCCTTTTCAATTTCAGGAGGAGGAGAAGGAAGAGAACCATTGGGTGGGTGTCGTATTCCACCAGAGATAAAAATCATACAAAACCTATAGATAGGGTACGTACGAGTCGATCCCACAGAGAATTATTGTTTTAATTATCTTTCCTAAAGTTGTGAATTAAACTAAAATGGGGGTTTTATGGAGAAATTAACTAAACTAAATAAATAACAAAATAAAATACTAGTGACCTTAAAGAAACAATTAAATAAATATTCCAATTTCAAGACAATGCTTGGGATAAAAGGATTTGATCCTTGGCATCAATAAATATCTAATTTATAAATAGATGGTGTAGATTAACGTCATCGACCATTAATTCCTATCTTTCCTTAGTCTTCATTACTCCTGACTCACGCCCTAAACTAAATCCTAGCAGGTGTACGAACCTAGTTCCAAACGTCTACTAGATTCAAGTAACCCATTGCTTTAAGAACTAGAAAGATCTTAGCCAATCATAGATAATGTGCACTAATATAGGCAACATTCAACCTATATTCAAGATTCTCTTAGAGGCTACTCTAAGTTGTTACTTGTGATTTGATTACCTACGATCGCATATAGGAATCTCATCTAACAACGGAAAACATACCTAATTACAATAGATGGCATTCTACATAATCAAGCATGAAATCATTCAAATAATTCAGAGAAAATTGAAATACTTACAAGATAGATGAATAAGCGCAGAGCCTCACAAATCAAATACCCAAGAGATTGAAAGTCTCAAAATTGAATTAACTAGAAAAGATGAATTACAAAAGATCCAAGAATGGAGAAAACCCCATTCTTAAGTTTGGAGAGAAAATAACGTAGAAAAACCTAAAACTAAAACTTAGAAATTAGAATATAATGTTTGGCAGCTAGCTCTTTAAATAAGAGCTTTACCTAATTAAAATAATAAATAATAAAATTTCAAAATTGCCTAAGACTAATAGAATTAAGTATAGGGGTATTGGAGTCTTTCCCTAGGATTAAAATATGAATATATTAAAAGCATGCAGGAGATTTGGCCCAAAAGAGAGTAAAATTCACGAAATTCCTGATTTCCAGATTTAATTCCCGCACAACCTGCTTCGACCCCTATCCAGGTCGAGTTCGACCTTCTAAAGGTTGAAACAAAAATTTTGCCGGCTTAGTCTAAACAACTCCAATTTATCTCATTTTGCCTTCAAGCATTCCAATATGTACCTAAAACATAAATATGAATAAATTAAGCATCAAGTACATTTTTTTTGGTACGAGATCAAAATGTTAAGAAAAATTAGGAATATTAAGCTTTTTTACGGCCAGATGAACGATGTCCGTGTTGTGGCTGCCTTGGTGATCGAGCCAAAAACAACCCTATTTTCATGGCTATTTTATTATGTTTTTGGATCAATTTATGCTTAAATATATGTTATTTTGTTAATATTTGTGATTTGAGTCTTTATGAGATGTGAAATTGATAATTTGATAATTTTCACTACTTTTGCAGCTATTTTGATGACTTTTTACACAGATTTGAGCAAAGCAATTTTGAGCATAGATTTGGAGATTCGAAGTTCGTGTTTGAAGACCATTTGAAGATAAATTGGAGACTTGAAGACCATTGAAGATTTATTTCAAGAAGCAAGGATTGAAGATTGGAGCTCTAATTGAAGACAAGCCATGGATAAGTTCTCAAGCTTTGGTATTTATGGATAATTTATGTGGGAAAATACTCAGCCCATATAAAATATTAATTGGAATTAAAATCCCAATTAATGACTCCTAAATCCAAGGAAATACCAAAATCCCGTAGATTCCCGATTCTAGTCCTAACAGGATTAGGATTCAGGCGCAGTTTTGGTAGAAAATTCATAACTTTCTGCTCAAACCTCCGTTTGAAGCCCATGAGTACTCGTTGGAAAGCTGACTCCGAGATCTACAATTTTCTTTTGAAGTCCAAGACCCAGTTCTGCCGTTTTCAAGTCCAAAAATGACGTCGAAGTC